>JARQOD010004823.1:0-52102 GCA_033576555.1 Oophaga sylvatica
TTTATCATAATAGCGACACCCTCTGTTTTTTAGTAAAAGAAGCTTCTGCACATAACATAATTTTTTTGCTAGAAAACACCGGATGGTTGCCCTTCACCCAGTGTGTCTCCTGCAAAAGTACAATATGAAAATTTTCTCGATGCAGATAATTTAAAAATTTTTTCCTCTTGACCAGGGAATTTAGGCCATTAACATTCCAGGAACACCAAAGGAGAGAAGTCACAGCGGACATTTTTTGCCTATTGATTTCTACCATTAACCCACTCCAGTGCAGGAAATGCGATTAGATGTAACCGTTACATAATAATGGGATCCCTGCCCATCCCAGCTAGTAGGCATTAGAATCCCTGGATTATTGATTACCTGAAGTCGAATGCAGAGACCCTCTCCCCAAAAAACCTCCCCCTCCCACAAAATTTGCAATTGTGTGCTATATTCAACATTTCCCTTAAACCCGCTTCCTAATGTTAGATGCAGAAGTAAAAATGCAGCAAAAAACAACAACATAACAAACAGATGTCAGTTGACATCACCTTATGTGATTCATGGTACTGTCACTGAGTAAGCCACTCTGGAGCTTGCTCATGGTGGCTGGAGAGTATCCCGGACAACCTCCAGAGCCTTCACGGGGTCATCAAAAGCCCAGTTTTTCCCAGATAGATTGAAGCGCAGTATCGCAGGATATTGCAGGCCGAACCTGATGTTTTTGTCAGCCAGCAACTTACACACCGGGTTGAAGGCCCTGCGTCTGGTCGTCACCATGGCTGAATAGTCCTGAAACATCAGAACTTTGTGCCCTTCATAGGATAGGTGCACTTTCTACCTGTAAGCAGTGAGTAGACGAATTTTGTCTTGAAAGTCAAGGACCTTGAATATCACCGTCTGGGTCTGTCATTGTCTTTTCCCCTCTGCGGGCCCATTCTGTGTGCTCTCTCAACCGCCATTGAACCGGATGTTAGTTGAATGTCCAAGGCTCCTGGCAGCCACTCAGATGTTAGTTTTAGCAATTCAGAGGGATGTATGGACTCAGGTAGTCCTATCAGTTTCAAGTTATTGCATCTAGATCGGTTTTCTAAGTCGTCCACTTTGGATTGAAGCTCTGTGACGACTTTCTCTTTTACCTGTAGACGTCATTTCCCTGGTAACATCCTCCAGATCAGAGATTTGTTGTTCAGCCTCATCCAGGCGAGTGCCCTGACTATTAACTTGTGATATTATAGAGTCTATTGAGGTTTGAAGAGAGGCAAATCTAGAGTCTATTTCGGGCATAAGGCATTCCATGATGGCATCCGCTATTGAATGAGAAGTCTCGCTACTGGTATCAGAGGTAGATTTAGGCGAGGAAGAGCCTTGTTGGTTTCGAGAAGAGGCACGGCCTCCTTTAGTTTGTTTGCCCACAAATTTATCCATACTCAGCGACAATGGTGAGAAGATAGAAGGCGGTGATGTCTCAGTTAAGAAACGTTACATTAGAATCTGCTATGTAGCATGTAACTCCTATATGGAGCGTATAGAATATTAGACTCTTGTTGTTGACCTTTATTTATAGAGGTTAAATAACCTTGAAAGTCAGAGAGGACTAAAATAATCCTCTAAGTTGTAAGCAAATTAATGTGTCACTGAGTGAGGACTTCACCAGGTTAGACAGCTGCCAAAGGGTTAATAAAGTCAATATTAACTGTCCTCTAGGTCCTGTATTGTGTGTAGTCTCTGAGATAATCCCCTTGTGACTTCTTAAGGGTATGCCACACTAAACGAGATCGCTAACGAGATCGCTAACGAGATCGCTAAAACGTCACTATTTACCGATCTCGTTAGCGACCTCATTGTGTGTGGCGTGTAGCAACGATGTGGCCCCTGCTGTGATGTCGCTGATCTTTCACTAGCGTTCTGGACCGTTTTTTGATCGTTGGCGTCCCGCTGGTGAGCCTATATCGCTGTGTTTGGCACCTTTTGTGAACGACGAGCGACCTCGTTTGTGACGCATATGACAGCGGCGCAGGCGGGACTAGGATTTTTAGCGTCACGGAGTGGATCGCAATATCTAGGTTCTATTTTGCGTCACAGAGAGGATCGCAGAAGTTGCAAAGCAGGCTAGCAGGACGCAGAGAGCAGGAGCGATGCTGGAAATTCCTATGAATCAGAAGCGCTCAGTACATGCTAATGACATCCTAACGACCGCCAAAGTTGTTAAAGAGATCGCTGACCGCTGATGTGTCGTTTATGAGATCTCCTGTTTGGCAGCTACTAGCGACCTAAAAGCGATCACACCAACGATCTCGTTAGCTTGCGTCGTTATCGTGATCGCTAACGAGATCGCTAAGTGTGGCAGTACCTTTAGGCTGATTTATTTGAGCTCTGTAAAGGGTCTCAGGGGTTAAACCCTTATCAGACAGACCTTGAGTGCTTTATTGCTTCTGTCACCTTTGAGGAGATGGTCAGCAACTTAAAACAATGCAGCTCACAACAAGCCTGTAGTGCAGGGATGCTGCTGAGGGCTGTGAGTGTCAGGAAGATGGCGTCTGTTGTAGTTAACCCTCCCCCTATTGCCACTGCACTCACCTCCTCCGGCCCTAGATGTGATAATGGCCAGATCTTCAGGGCTTCACTGTTTGTTGGTTTTTTTCTCTCCTGGCAGGTGGTCGATTGTTATCTCGGGACCTCTTATCTGTGCAAGTCCCTCTATTGTCACAGCTCGCAGGCAGCGGCCTGTACCATGATTCACGGCGTCTCCTGCGCCTGGAGCCTCCCGAAGAGCCTGGAGAGGCAGACCCGACAGACGAGCCCCCTGTCCAGGTATTCCCCCGCTGATTAATGCTGTTTCTCCGCTCACAAACTGAGGGATGGCCACGGATGAGAGTAGGCCAGCGGGGAGCTCCGTTAAAAAGCGGTTATTCCTTGGCTCCGCCTCCCAGAAGTGAGAGCACATTTTTATTAAATAACTCCAACTTAGTGACTCTCTGTAAGGCTAGTTTGATTGCCTGACCTCTGTCTTCTTTGATTCGGGATCCATGTTTGATAAATACCCCTCTAAGTACACACTTGAGAGCTTCCCATTTAATTGTGGGGGCTGTATCATCATTTCCGTGATCAACAATAAAGTTAGATATGGAGGCTCGTACGTCCGAGGCTCATAATGTATCTAATAAAACGATTCATTGAGACGCCAAGACCCTGATGTTTTGGTAAGGGGTGGCACTTTTAGTGAGCAATATACAGGGGCATGATCTGACCAAAGTATGTTACGAATACTAGAATCTGAAAGCCAAAGTAAGGCATTTTGCTGGAGGAGGATATAGTCTAACCTACTATAAGAATCATGCGGATGGGAGTAAAAATTATAACCCCTATCTGATGGGTGCTGGAGCCATCAGATGTCATAAAACTGCATTTATAGAAAGGCTCTCCTGATACGTTTAATAACCACATAAGAGAGATGAGATCTACTTTTAGAATTATCTAACACTGGGTCAAGGATAACATTTAGATCCCCACAAAATATTATGGCACCCTGGATTAAGGGAAGGGCATTGTCTACTATCTTATCAATGAAATTGGCATGATCCTGAACAGGGGTATATACATTTATGAATGTAAATATCTGGTCACTGTTAACTTGCACAAAGATAATATATCTCGCTTCCTTATCTACTACAGAGTTGATGACTTGATGCGTTAACGATTTGTGAATCACTATAGCAACTACTTTTGAGTGAAATTCAGGGTTATGAGCAAAATGCCAAAATGTGTAATATTTGTGTCTAATTGTAGGAGAATGGTTCGTCTTAAAGTATGTCTCCTGGAAACATACAATATGTACTCTCTCTTGTGAAAATGGTGAAGGGTTTGTGCGCATTTTTCGGGCATGTTAAATCCTTTCATATTCAGAGAAGTGATATTTAGGTCCGCCATTCATAAACAATATGAGATTCTTCATCTATAGATATCGTGTAAGATTGCCGAGCTGCCAGGTCCTCATGGTCAAAGCGATAAAGAGCAGGAAAGGTTAGGGAAGAAAAAATCTTCCCGGAAGATGTCATTAACAAAGTCTTGGAAAACGGCTGGGGCATTACAGAGCCCGAAAGGCATCACCAGATATTCATAGTGCCCATTCCTGGTATTAAAAGCGGTCTTCCACTCGTCCCCCTCGCGGATGCGAATCAGGTTGTAAGCACCCCGCAGGTCTAATTTGGTAAATAACCTTCCTCCCCGGAGCCTATCAAAGAGCTCAGAAATTAACCCCTTCCCGACCCATGACGCCACGTAGGCATCATGAAAACCTGTGCCAATCCGACCCATGACGCCTATGTGGCGTCATGAAAGGATCTCGTCCCTGCGGGCCGGGAGACCGGGGTCACTCAAAGGTCACCTGACCCGCAGTTACAGGACCCTTTGTGCTTCACCACAGGGGGTTGGCTTAACCCCCCCGTGGCCACGATCGCTCTGATTGGCTGTTAAAAGTGAAACAGCCAATCAGAGCAATGTGTAATATTTCACCAATTTAATTGGTGAAATATTACAATCCAGCCATGGCCGATGCTGCAATAGCATCTGCCATGGCTGGAGACCGAGCCCTGACCCCCCCACACCGAGTCACGGCGGTGATCAGCCGCCGCCACCGAAAGATGGCAGCGATCGGTCACCGCCGTCACTTACAGCTCCCCTCCTCTTTTGGTCCACTGCCCCCACTTCCTATCCCCCCCCCCAGCCTTCCGACCCCCCTACTCACCTCCTCCCGATCCACCGATGTCCCACGATCGGGCCCGGCGTCCGCCCGGGCCTCTTCATGGGCGCCGCCATATTGGAAAATGGCGGGCGCATGCGCAGTGCGCCCACCGGCCGGCGCATGCGCAGTGCGCCCCCCAGTGTTCAAAAATTTATTTTGATCACTGTGATAAACTGTCACAGTGATCAAAATAAAAAAAAGTAAATGAACCCCCCCTTTATCATAGGTAGGGACAAATAAAAAAAATAAAGAATTTTTTTTTTTTTCCTAGCGGATTTTGCTGCTGATCCGCAGCTGATTTTGCTGCGGATCCGCGGCGGATATCGCTGCTGATCCGCGGCGGATTTTGCTGCTGATCCGCGGCGGATTTCGCTGCTGATCCGCGGCGGACTTCGCTGCTGATCCGCGGCGGACATCGCTGCTGATCCGCGGCGGACTTCGCTACGGATCCGCTGCGGATTTCGCTGCTGATCGGCGGCGGATTTCGCTGCTGATCGGCGGCGGATTTCGCTGCTGATCGGCGGCGGATTTCCCTGCTGATCCGCGGCGGATTTCGCTGCTGATCGGCGGCGGATTTCGCTGCTGATCCGCAGCGGATTTCGCTGCTGATCGGCGGCGGATTTCGCTGCTGATCCGCGGCGGATTTCGCTGCTGATCGGCAGCGGATTTGCCTGCTGATCCGCGGCGGATTTCGCTGCTGATCGGCGGCGGATTTCGCTGCTGATCCGCGGCGGATTTCGCTGCTGATCGGCGGCGGATTTCGCTGCTGATCCGCGGCGGATTTCGCTGCTGATCGGCGGCGGATTTCGCTGCTGATCCGCAGCGGATTTCGCTGATGATCGGCAGCGGATTTCGCTGCTGATCCGCGGCGGATTTCGCTGCTGATCGGCGGCGGATTTCGCTGCTGATCCGCGGCGGATTTCGCTGCTGATCCGCGGCGGATTTCGCTGCTGATCCGCGGCGGATTTCGCTGCTGATCGGCGGCGGATTTCCCTGCTGATCCGCGGCGGATTTCGCTGCTGATCGGCGGCGGATTTCGCTGCTGATCCGCAGCGGATTTCGCTGCTGATCGGCGGCGGATTTCGCTGCTGATCCGCGGCGGATTTCGCTGCTGATCGGCAGCGGATTTGCCTGCTGATCCGCGGCGGATTTCGCTGCTGATCGGCGGCGGATTTCGCTGCTGATCCGCGGCGGATTTCGCTGCTGATCGGCGGCGGATTTCGCTGCTGATCCGCGGGGATTTCGCTGCTGATCGGCGGCGGATTTCGCTGCTGATCCGCAGCGGATTTCGCTGATGATCGGCAGCGGATTTCGCTGCTGATCCGCGGCGGATTTCGCTGCTGATCGGCGGCGGATTTCGCTGCTGATCCGCGGCGGATTTCGCTGCTGATCCGCGGCGGATTTCGCTGCTGATCCGCGGCGGACATCGCTGCTGATCCGCGTCGGATTTCGCTGCTGATCCGCGGCGGATTTCGCTGCTGATCCGCGGCGGATTTCGCTGCTGATCGGCGGCGGATTTCGCTGCTGATCCGCGGCGGATTTCGCTGCGGATCCGCGACTGATTTCGCTGCGGATCCGCGACTGATTTCGCTGCGGATCCGCGACTGATTTCGCTGCGGATCCGCGACTGATTTCGCTGCGGATCCGCGGCGGATTTCGCTGCTGATCCGCGGCTGATTTCGCTGCTGATCCGCGGCGGATTTCGCTGCTGATCCGCGTGGGATTTCGCTGCTGATCCGCGGCGGATTTCGCTGCTGATCCGCGTCGGATTTCGCTGCTGATCCGCGGCGGATTTCGCTGCTGATCCGCGGCGGACATCGCTGCTGATCCGCGTCGGATTTCGCTGCTGATCCGCGGCGGATTTCGCTGCTGATCCGCGGCGGATTTCGCTGCTGATCGGCGGCGGATTTCGCTGCTGATCCGCGGCGGATTTCGCTGCGGATCCGTGACTGATTTCGCTGCGGATCCGCGACTGATTTCGCTGCGGATCCGCGACTGATTTCGCTGCGGATCCGCGACTGATTTCGCTGCGGATCCGCGGCGGATTTCGCTGCTGATCCGCGGCTGATTTCGCTGCTGATCCGCGGCGGATTTCGCTGCTGATCCGCGGTGGATTTCGCTGCTGATCCGCGGCGGATTTCGCTGCTGATCCGCGACTGATTTTGCTGCTGATCCGCGGCTGATTATCTGCTGATTCATCTGCGCTAGCGGGTATAGCATAACGCGATCGCGTTATGCTATACCGTTACCAGCCGGTCAACGCTACGTGTTGAACGGGCTGGTAAAACACAATATGAACCCAGCTTTAGGGTTAGAACTAGGGTTAGGGTTAGCATTAGGGCTAAGGTTAGAATTACGGTTAGGGTTGGAATTTGGGTTAGGGTTGGAATTAGGGTTAGGCTTGTAGTTAGGTTTATGGTTAGAGTTGGGATTAGGGGTGTGTTGGGGTTAGGGTTATGATTAGGGTTTGTATTAGGGTTAGGTGTGTGTAGGCGTTAGGGGTGTTTTGGGGTTAGGGTTGGAGTTAGAATTGAGGGGTTTCCACTATTTAGGCACATCAGGGGGTCTCCATACGCGACATGGCGCCACCATAGATTCCTGCAAATTTTGCGTTCAAAAAGTCAAACAGTGCTCCCTTTATTCCAAGCCCCGACGTATGCCCAAACAGTGGTTTATCCCCACATATGAGGTATCAGCGTACTCGGGAAAAATTGCACAACAACTTTGGGGGTTCTAATTTCTCCTGTTAACATTGGGAAAAAAAATTGGGGACTAAAAATTATTTTTGTGGAAAAAAAATGATTTTATATTTTCACGGCTCTGCGTTATAAGCTTCTGTGAAGGACTTGGAGATTCAAAGTGCTCACCACACATCTAGAGGAGTTCCTTGGGGGATCTAGTTTCCAAAATGGGGTCACTTGTGGGGAGTTTCTACTGTTTAGGCACATCAGTGACTCTGCAAACGTAACATGACGCCCGAAGACCATTCCATCAAGTGGGCATTTCAAAAGGTCACTACTTCCCATCCGAGCCCCGATGTGTGCCCATACAGTAGTTTTCTCCACATATGGGATATCAGCATACTCAGGACAAATTGGACAACAACTTTTGGGGTCTAATTTCTCATGTTACCCTTGCGAAAATAAAAAAATTGGGGACTAAAAGATCCTGATTGTGGAAAAAATATGATTTTTTTATTTTCATGCCCGGGCGTTATAAACTTCTGTGTAGCCCTTGGGGGTTCAAAGTGCTCACCACACATCTAGATAAGTTCTTTGCGGTGTCTAGTTTCCAAAATGGGGTCACTTGTGGGGAGTTTCTACTGTTTAGGCGCATCAGGGCTCTGCAAACGTAACAAGATGCCCGCAGACCATTCCATCAAGTTGGCATTTCAAAGCGTCACTACATCCCTTCCGAGCCCTGACGTGTGCCCAAACAGTGGTTCCCCCCCACATATGGGGTACTAGCGTACTCAGGACAAACTGGACAACAACTTTCGGGGTCCAATTTCTCCTGTAACCATTGTGAAAATAAAAAATAGTGGGCTAAAAAATCATTTTTTGAGAAAAAAAAATGATATTTTATTTTCACGGCTCTGCGTTATAAACTTCTGTAAAGCACCTGGGGGTTCAAAGTGCTCACTATGCATCTAGATAAGTTCCTTAGGGCGTCTAGTTTCCAAAATTGGGTCACTTGTGGGGGAGCTCCAATGTTTAGGCACACAGGAACTCTCCAAATGCGACATGGCAACCGCTAAATATTCCAGCATATTTTCTATTCAAAAAGTCAAATGGCGCTCCTTCCCTTCTGAGCCCTGCCGTGCGCCCAAACAGTGGTTTATGATCACAAATGAGGTATCTGTGTACTCAGGAGAAATTGCCCAACAAATTTTAGAATCCAATTTATACTGTTGCCCATGTGAAAATGAAAAAAACTGAGGCTAAAAGAAAATTTTTGTGAAAAAAAAGTACTTTCTTTTTTTTACGGATCAATTTGTGAAGCACCTGGGGGTTCAAAGTGCTCACTATGCATCTAGATAAGTTCCTTAGGGGATCTAGTTTCCAAAATGGGGTCACTTGTGGGGGAGCTCCAATGTTTAGGCACACAGGGACTCTCCAAATGCGACATGGCAACCGCTAAATATTCCAGCATATTTTCCATTCAAAAAGTCAAATGGCGCTCCTTCCCTTCTGAGCCCTGCCGTGCGCCCAAACAGTGGTTTATGACCACATATGAGGTATCTGTGTACTCAGGAGAAATTGCCCAACAAATTTTAGGATCCAATTTATACTGTTGCCCATGTGAAAATGAAAAAACTGAGGCTAAAAGAAAATTTTTGTGAAAAAAAAGTACTTTCTTTTTTTTACGGATCAATTTGTGAAGCACCTGGGGGTTCAAAATGATCACTATGCATCTAGATAAGTTCCTTAGGGGTATAGTTTCCAAAATGGGTCACTTGTGGGGGAGCTCCAATGTTTAGGCACACAGGGACTCTCCAAATGCGACATGGCAACCGCTAAATATTCCAGCATATTTTCCATTCAAAAAGTCAAATGGCGCTGCTTCCCTTCTGAGCCCTGCCATGCGCCCAAACAGTGGTTTATGACCACATATGAGGTATCTGTGTACTCAGGAGAAATTTACCAACAAATTTTAGGACCCAATTTATACTGTTGCCCATGTGAAAATGAAAAAACTGAGGCTAAAAGAAAATTTTTGTGAAAAAAAAGTACTTTCTTTTTTTTACAGATCAATTTGTGAAGCACCTGGGGGTTTAAAATGATCACTATGCATCTAGATAAGTTCCTTAGGGGGTCTAGTTTCCAAAATTGGGTCACTTGTGGGGGAGCTCCAATGTTTAGGCACACAGGGACTCTCCAAATGTGACATGGCAACCGCTAAATATTCCAGCATATTTTCCATTCAAAAAGTCAAATGGCGCTCCTTCCCTTCTGAGCCCTGCCGTGCGCCCATACAGTGGTTTATGACCACATATGAGGTATCTGTGTACTCAGGAGAAATTGCCCAACAAATTTTATGATCCATTTTATCCTGATGCCCATGTAAAAATGAAACAATTGATGCTAAAAGAAAATTTTTGTTGGAAAAATTAAAATGTCCATTTTTTCCTTACACGTTGCTTTAGTTCCTGTGAAGCACCTGAAGGGTTAATAATCTTCTTGAATGTAGTTTTGAGTAGCTTGAGGGGTGCAGTTTTTATAAAGGTGTCACTTTTGGGTATTTTCTGCCATATAGACCCCTCAAAGTGACTTCAAATGTGAGGTGGTCCCTAAAAAAAATGGTTTTGTAAATTTTGCTGTAAAAATGAGAAATCGCTGGTCAACTTTTAACCCTTATAACTTCCTAACAAAAAAAAATGTTGTTCCCAAAATTGTGCTGATGTAAAGTAGACATGTGGGAAATGTTATTTATTAACTATTTTGTGTCACATAACTCTCTAGTTTAACAGAATAAAAATTAAAAATTTGAAAATTACAAAATTTTCAAAATTTTCGCCAAATTTCCATTTTTTTCACAAATAAACGCAAAAATTATCGACTTAAATTTACCACTATCATGAAGCCCAATATGTCACGAAAAAACAATCTCAGAATCGCTAGGATCCGTTGAAGCGTTCCTGAGTTATTACCTCATAAAGGGACACTGGTCAGAATTGCAAAAAATGGCAAGGTCTTTAAGGTCAAAATAGGCTGGGTCTTGAAGGGGTTAAAGGAAGCGGGTATTTATTCTTAACGGGAATGGCGTTAAGACCCCTGTAATCTATGCAGGGACGTAGTTCTCCGTTCTTCTTTTGCACAAAGAAGAACCTTGTCCCAGCAGGTGACACTGACTTCCTAATGAACCCTCTTGCCAGATTTTCCTGAATGTATTGGGACATAGCCTCTGTCTCCGGGAGAGAGAGAAAAGATAGACCCTTCCCCGGGGAGGTTCTGCTCCAGGCAAGAGGTCAATAGGACAGTCATAGGGGCGGTGAGGCGGAAGCGTCTCCGCAGCCTTTTTGGAGAACACGTCTACATAGGACCAATAGCACTTGGACAGGGAAGTGAGATCAGCGGGTATCCCTGTAGTAGCAACCTGAACACACTCCCTCACACATCTACCTCTACAAGACTCACTCCAACCCCGTATCTTCCCAGAGGACCACTCAATATGTGGGGAGTGAAGATGAAGCCAGGGTACTCCCAGGAGAGCATCATCTATACCCTCGGAAAGGACAAGGAAAGAAATAATCTCCTGATGGGAAGGAGACATAGCTAATGTGAGAGGGATTGTCTGATGTGTAATCTGTGAGGGCAGTATGGAGAAATTCACCACTCGAACAGTCACCGGTTTGGCGAGCATCACCTGAGGTATTGTGTGACGGAGAGCAAAAGCAGAGGACATAAAGTTCCCCTCTGCTCCAGAATCCACACAAAGCTCAACTGCTAGAGTGGATGGACCAAAAGAGATTATCCCTTTAAAGGACAGCTTGAAGGCAAATGCTGCTGACTCTAGTGAACCTCCTCCCATGGTCACTAGACGCGAACGTGTTCCCGATGGCTGGGGACATCTATTGGCATAATGTCCTAACTGCTGACAATTTTTACAAAACACTGGCCGAGTCTTAGGTCCCGTTCGAACAACCTCCATGACCTCCGGGGAGTCGGGCGCCTGAATGGGAGATTCTAGAGGTTTGGCAAAGGTAGGAGCTAGCCGAAACCTCCGTCTACACTGGGCCCGCTCCAACCTCCGCTCGTGAAAGCGAAGGTCGATGCTGGTAGATATGGAGATAAGCTTCTCCAGAGAGGTAGGAATCTCCCTGTGGCCAAGGCGTCCTTTACATGGTGAGCCAGACCTCTCCAGTATACCGGTATAAGGACCTTATCCGGCCACTCTAACTCGGAGGCCAGAGTTCGAAATTGGACTGAAAACTGACTGACCAAGCTCGAACCCTGTGACATTGCCAGCAGTCGGAGCGCTGAATCATGAGTGACCTGAGGGCCCAAAAAGAACTTTTTAAGAGCCTCCAGAAACCGAGGAGCACTCCGCACCACGCGATCGTGACGCTCCCACAGCGGCGTTGCCCATTCCAAAGCTCTGCCCGACAGAAGTGACACTATGAAACCCACTTGTGACTGCTCTGTGGGAAAACGTGAGACCAGAAGCTCAAGTTGTATAGAGCACTGACTCACGAATCCCCGACAATGTTTGCCGTCGCCAGAAAACTTGCCTGGAAGCAGAAGATGGGACAAGGTCGGAGCAGAGGTGTTGGAGGACAAACTGGCTGCCGCTGTGCTAGCAGCCTGAACAACGACTTCGGTCACATCCACAGCTGAAGTTGTGCGCTCGAGAGCCGCCAACCTACCCTCCAGCTGCTGGATGAACTGCCGTAGGCGTTGGTCGTCCGCCATTTTACTAGCCAGACCCTGGCGCTAGTATTATGTTAGGGTCTGCGGATCGCACCAAATATAAGGTGTAGAGAGTTTTCGTTCGCAGCCCGGGGTCCACCGTGCAGGCGGAGCCTGCTGCTAGTATGATGGCGGAAGAAGCGAACTCTGTTATCCCGCAGAGTCGCCAAAATAAACGCCGTAACGCGCTGTGGCAATATGTGTGAACTCTGATGTTCCACAGAGTCACTAGAAGGAGTGTCGCAGCGCTATATGGCGATGTGTGCGAACTCAGTTAACATCACTGAGTCGCAAAGTAAACACGCTAGGGCGCTGTCTAGCGTTGAAAGCGAACCCTGTTGCGTCACAGAGCCGCTGAGGTAAACTACTGTGTCCTGTTAGGCACTCAGGTACACAGTTAAGTGCTAAGCGAACATGGAAAGTGATTATACGCTAATGTCCTCGCGGGAGTCACCCGAAATCTATGGCGTCTGAACGCCAGGCCCTGAATACGGCAATCAACCTCCTCACCGGTTATGCCGGTAATCTAAGGCATCTAAGACACCGACCCTGACAAGCTAGCATACCAAGCTCCTCACCGATTAGGTCGGCATTGTAATGGCGTATTTCAGCCGCCCTAACCACACACACGCATGACCACACTGGCGCAAAGCATATAACGGTTGATATTAGCGACCCAGCCATGCCACCCTTTTATAGTAACAGCTACAGGACCTTCCAGAAACAAGGACCAATGAAACTGTTCCAGAACACCAGTGGTCACAGGACCTTCCTGGCGGACCAATAGGAGCTGCTGCAGTACCTGAGCATGTGATCCCTGATCTCCAATGAGAGATCTCACCCAGGGCATGCTCAGAAGGGGAAAAACAAGGACTTTGTCCTAAAGACGTCTGCTCGCCGCTAACCAGTACTGGCCACAATAGCAGAGCCTGGAGAGGCAGCTGTAATCCTCTGCACACTGTTAGACTGGGCGAGACACTGGGACTGACATCTAAGCTGAGCAGGATCCACTGCGGATGGAGATGGATGGGGGACCGCAGCGGGACTGGTTCGAGACTCCCCTTCTACAGCAGCGGGAACTCAAACCCTAACAATGACTTGTATATAAGGCAAAATAATTAACCCCAGACCAAAATGTTCCTCCACCACTTGGGCCATGTTCAGACGCAGCATTTTTCAACTTTAATATTGATTTCAACCAAAACAAATGTATTCACTGGGAAATGTCATTGTAAGATTGTAAGATTTAACAACCCTAGCTGGCCATGTGGTGAGTCACACATAAGCAGACACATCTTGTTTCATTTATGAAGGAGGGACTCTTAACCCCTTTCTGCCATCTGATGTACTATTCCGTCCATGTGACCTGGGACTTAATTCCCAAGGACGGGATACTACGTCATACGGGATCAGCTGCGCTCACTGGGCATGTGAATATACCTTCCAAAAAAACACTACATTGGAGTTTATGCTTCGCTGTCATCATTTGTTGTTGTCGAGAAGTTAGGCCCAATCCATCCCTTGTTCATTTTTATAAGAGTCAGACTGTCTTCATTTTCTGTAGAAAGGCGAATACACTTATATGTGATATTGCCACCAGCAGCACTAAAGACCCGCTCGGACAAAACGCTGGCGGCTGGGCAGGCCAGGACCTCCAAGGCGTAGAGAGCCAGCTGATGCCACTTGTCCAGCTTGGATACCCAATAATTAAAAGGCACAGATGAATCACGGAGGATGTTGGTACAGTCAGCAATTTATTCCCTCAGTATCTTAGAGAAAATTGCATTCCTTGTGAGATTACCCCGTGCCTCAGTGCATGGGTGATGGGAGGGTCTTAGAAGACTGTCCCAGAACTTTGCCAGTGTTCCCCTGCCTCTGCTGGAGTGTCTGTCTCGCCTGTCCTGCTTGGTTGGCCAACGAATTGTTATCTCTGCCAACAGCATTTTGAGATGGGAATTTATTTAATAATTCTGCAACAATGGCCCTATGGTACTGCACCATTTTGTTACACCTGTCTGCCTCTGGAACAAGAGATTAAAATTTATCCTTGTACCGTGGGTCTAAAAGTGTCACTAGCCAGTAATGACTGGTACTCAATATTTTGACAATACGAGGGTCAAGGGAAAGGCAGTGCAACATAAAGTCAGCCATGCGTGCCAAACTGGTAACAGACAAAATTTTTGTGTCCTCACCAACAGGACCACTGACCAATCTGTCCTCCTCCTCCTCCTTTTCCTCTTCTTCCCTGTCCTCAGGCCATCCACGCTGAACAGATGGTATGACAGTTGTGGTTGTAGTCCCGTCTATAGCGCACGAAAGTAGCTCCTGTTCTTCCTCCTCCTCCTCTTCCTCATTGTCAACAAACCCACATTGGGATGACACAAGGTTAGGCTGTGTGAAATCACCCTGTATGGTTCCTTGATCCATGTCCTCGTGCTCTCCCTGCAATGCCTCCTCTTTCATTGGGAGCAGAGATCTTTTCAGAATGCAGATGAGCGGGATGGTGATGCTAATTTTGGTGTCATCGCCACTCACCATCTTGGTGGACTCCTCAAAGTTTTGGAGGATGCTACATATGTCTGACATCCATTTCCACTCCTGAGGTCTTATGTGTTGAGTTAAGCCTGACAAATGACGGCCCTGTTGATGTTGGTATTCAACAACTGCCCGCTTCTGCTCACAAATCCTTTCTAACATATGCAGTGTAGAGTTCCAACGCGTGGGGACATCACACACCAGTCGGTGAGCTGGAATCTGCAATCACTGCTGAAGCACCTCAAGAGTGGCTGAAGCTGCAGCTGACTCTCTAAAATGTGCACACAGGTGGCGTACTATAAAAAGCAGATCTGGCTGCTCTGGGTAGCTTTTTAGAAAACATTGAACAACGAGGTTCAGCACATTGGCCAGGCATGGTACATGTGTCAGTTCGCCTTGCCTCAAAGCCGCCACAAGGTTCCTGCCATTGTCACACACAACCATGCCTGGCTGGAGATTTAGTGGAATCAGCCACACATATGCCTGCTCTTTCAGAGCTGTCAACAACTCTTCAGCATTGTGTGGTTTGTGACATGGAGGCTGAAGAGGAGGAGGAGGTGCAGGAGCTGTACACAGTGGGGGCAACCCTGATTGACGTAGAGCCCGCAATCCTTGGCGTCGGGAGGACGTGTTCCATCCCAAGGTCTGACTCGGTCCCGGCTTCCACTTTGTTAACCCAGTATGCCGTTAGTGAAAGGTACTGTCCCTAGCCACAAGTAATTGTCCACGTGTCCGTGGTAAGGTGAACTTTCCCAGTAACTGCATTGTTGAGGGCACGAGTAATGTTGTGGGACACGTGCTCATGTAATGCCGGGACTGCACAGCAGGAAAAATAGTGGCGGCTGGGGACAGAGTACCTTGGGATGGCCGCTGCCATCAGGTTGTGGAAAGCTTCCGTCTCCTTGAGTCTAAAAGGTAACATTTCGATTGCAAGCAGACGAGAAATATGAGAATTGAGTACTGTGGTCTGTGGGGCGTTAGCTGCGTATTTCCGTTTACGTTCCAATGCCTGGGTATGGACAACTGAAGGCTGCACTGGGACAAGGACGTAGACGTGCTTGATGATGGTGCTATTTGAGTGTGGGCAATGGCAGGTGCAGGGCAGGAGGCATCTTCGCATGCACCATGGACAGGATATTGGCTTGCATGCACAACACTGGATGAAGCAGTCGTGTCACCCACAGACACTATTTCTGGAGCCTGGGGTTGGGCACACAAAGTTGGGTGTTTTTATGCAATGTGCCTGATCAATGTGGTGGTGGTAAGGCTGGTAGTTTTGCTACCCCTGCTGATGCTGGCATGACAAGTTTTTCAAATGGACAAAAAAACCTGACTGGCACATCTAGACTAATGTGAACTAGGTGCAAACCAAGGGAAGCTACCCCCATGTAAAACATAGAAAAAAAGGCTGCACTCAAGCATACTAAAGCATGACAACATGGAATATATGAAATTTAGAATAGCAATATGGCTTTGGAATATAAGGAAAAATTTGAGACGCTTAGTATAAACATTTGGCCAAACATTTTAAAGCCCACCAACCATCGTCAAGGTGGTCTCATTTCTGGTGAGTCCCTGACCTAATGTGAACATACCTCTATTAGGCTGATATCTGAATTTCTGGGTGAATATGCACCTCTGTCAGTAATGCCTGCATTTATGGGTAAAGTAGGGACCTGGTGTAATTAAAATCACCACCTGGTGGGGGCGGAGTGCTCGGTCAGCAAGCTAACATTCAATAGACAAAAAAACCTGACTGGCACATCTAGACTAATGTGAACTAGGTGCAAACCAAGGGAAGCTACCCCCATGTAAAACATAGAAAAAAAGGCTGCACTCAAGCATACTAAAGCATGACAACATGGAATATATGAAATTTAGAATAGCAATATGGCTTTTTTACATCAGGTCCCTACTTTACCCATAAATGCAGGCATTGCTGACAGAGGTGCATATTCACCCAGAAATTCAGATATCAGCCTAATAGAGGTATGTTCACATTAGGTCAGGGACTCACCAGAAATGAGACCACCTTGACGATGGTTGGTGGGCTTTAAAATGTTTGGCCAAATGTTTATACTAAGCGTCTCAAATTTTTCCTTATATTCCAAAGCCATATTGCTATTCTAAATTTCATATATTCCATGTTGTCATGCTTTAGTATGCTTGAGTGCAGCCTTTTTTTCTATGTTTTACATGGGGGTAGCTTCCCTTGGTTTGCACCTAGTTCACATTAGTCTAGATGTGCCAGTCAGGTTTTTTTGTCTATTGAATGTTAGCTTGCTGACCGAGCACTCCGCCCCCACCAGGTGGTGATTTTAATTACACCAGGTCCCTACTTTACCCATAAATGCAGGCATTACTGACAGAGGTGCATATTCACCCAGAAATTCAGATATCAGCCTAATAGAGGTATGTTCACATTAGGTCAGGGACTCACCAG
The DNA here is from genome assembly GCA_033576555.1 of Oophaga sylvatica. NCBI lineage: Eukaryota > Metazoa > Chordata > Amphibia > Anura > Dendrobatidae > Oophaga > Oophaga sylvatica. Next base: position 17,114 of record JARQOD010004823.1, read on the forward strand.
AAATGAGACCACCTTGACGATGGTTGGTGGGCTTTAAAATGTTTGGCAAAATGTTTATACTAAGCGTCTCAAATTTTTCCTTATATTCCAAAGCCATATTGCTATTCTAAATTTCATATATTCAATGTTGTCATGTTTTAGTATGCTTGAGTGCAGCCTTTTTTTCTATGTTTTACATGGGGGTAGCTTCCCTTGGTTTGCACCTAGTTCACATTAGTCTAGATGTGCCAGTCAGGTTTTTTTGTCTATTGAATGTTAGCTTGCTGACCGAGCACTCCGCCCCCACCAGGTGGTGATTTTAATTACACCAGGTCCCTACTTTACCCATAAATGCAGGCATTACTGACAGAGGTGCATATTCACCCAGAAATTCAGATATCAGCCTAATAGAGGTATGTTCACATTGGGTCAGGGACTCACCAGAAATGAGACCACCTTGACGATGGTTGGTGGGCTTTAAAATGTTTGGCCAAATGTTTATACTAAGCGTCTCAAATTTTTCCTTATATTCCAAAGCCATATTGCTATTCTAAATTTCATATATTCCATGTTGTCATGCTTTAGTATGCTTGAGTGCAGCCTTTTTTTCTAAGTTTTTCAAATGGCCTGTTTGGGGTTATCGACAGAGTCTTTAAAAAATAACCAGACTTGGGAAGACCTAACATTTGGACTGGCAACTTCCGTCAGATTGGTGTTACGGGGAATGGTTTCCCACCTTCTGTCTGCGGCCACCACACTGCTTCTTCCTGCCTGAAGTGGTGCGACGCCTACCTCCCCCTGTGTGCTGCTTTCCTCGCTCTGCATGTCCTCCTGCCAAGTTGGGTCTGTTACTACATCATCCACCACCTCATCTTCCACTTCCTCACCCTGGTCTTCCTCCTGACTTTCCGGCAATTGTGTCTCATCATCGTCCACCTCTTGTGACCGTGGCTGCTCAAAGATTTGTGCATCGCTACATGGAATATCATCTTGCCCTGCTTCTAGTGGACCGGGCGAGAGGCATGAATCTCCAAATGGAAAACTGAACAGTTCTTTGGAATGTCTGAGTGTGGAATCAGTTGTCTCAGGGCACTCATCATGGTGGCAGGAAGGAGGATCAGGGTAACAAATATGCGGTCCAGATTCACGGCTACTGTGACTTGACCGTGTTGAAAACAGTGTACTGTTGGTCCTGGAAAAGTAACTGGAATTATTATCCGCTATCCAATCAGCAACCTTTTCACACTGCTCAGGCTTCAATAGTGCTGTCTTGCCGCGGTCTCCTAGGACTTCGGACACTAAGGTCCAGCGAGAAGATGTGTGTGTTTTTGGTGGGCCAATTTCAGCTTTCCCACGGCCTTTGCCTTCACCATCACCATCCACTTCCCTGTCCCTTGCCATGCGCCTTGTCCATTGTAAATGGAATAGAATATTATACACGTTCACTACAAAAGGTGATTTGGGAGTCAACTTGTATGTGATACATGCGCTTCAAAACCACACTTTTACCTATCTGGACTTTAGGTAAAAATGTTTTTGGCCTTATCAGATTTAATAATTACGTTAACAGACTGCAAAAAAAATACAATGTTTTGGCCTAAACTGGCCAAACTTTGAGCATGCACAGGTATCAGCTCGCACGGCGATACCATTACGACAAATGTGTGCCCTGTTTTTTTTCTACTTTTGGGCTATCTAGTGCTGTATATCAGTACTGTGACACCCAGGACAAAAAAAGGAAAACCTGCCTAAATTGGCAAAACTTTGAGCACACACAGATATGAGCTGCCACGGAGATACCACTACTGTCATGGCCAAAAGTTTTAAAAATGACACAAATATTAATTTTTACAAAGTCTACTGCTTCACTTTTTCTAATGGCAATTTGCATATACTCCAGAATGTTATAAAGAGTGATCAGCTTAACAGCAATTACTTGCAAAGTCAATATTTGGATAGAAAATGAACTTTATCCCCCAAAACACATTTCAACATCATTGCAGCCCTGCCTTAAAAGGACTAGCTAACCTCTTTTCAGTGATTGCTCCATTAAAACAGGTGTGGGTGTTGATGAGGACATGGCTGGAGATCAATCTGTCATGATTAAGTAAGAATGACACCACTGGACACTTTAAAAGGAGGCTGGTGCTTGGCATCATTGTTTCTCTTCTGTTAACCATGGTTATCTCTAAAGAAACATGTGCAGTCATCATTGCAATGCACAAAAATGGCCTAACAGGGAAGAGTATCGCAGCTAGAAAGATTGCACCTCACTCAAAAATCTATCGCATCATCAAGAACTTCAAGGAGACAGGTTTCATTGTTGCCAAAAAGGTTTCAGGGCGCCCAAGAAAGACCAGCAAGAGCCAGGACCGTCTCTTAAAAGTGTTTCAGCTGCAGGATCGGGCTACCAGCAGTGCAGAGCTTGCTCAGGAATGGCAGCAGGCAGGTGTGAGTGCATCTGCACGCACTATGAGGCGGAGACTCTTGGAGCAAGGCCTGGTCTCAAGGAGGGCAGCAAAGAAGCCACTTCTCTCCGGAAAAAACATCGTGGACAGACTGATATTCTGCAAAAGGTACAGGCAGTGGACTGCTGAGGACTGGGGTAAAGTTATTTTCTCTGATGAATCACCTTTTCGATTGTTTGGGACATCAGGAAAACGCCTCATTCGGAGAAGACAAGGTGAGCGCTACCACCAGTCTTGTCTCATGCCAACTGTTAAGCATCCTGAAACCATTCATGTGTGGGTTGCTTCTCAGCCAAGGGAATCGGCTCTCTCACAGTCTTGCCTAAAAACACAGCCATGAATAAAGAATGGTACCAGAATGTCCTCCAAGAGCAACTTCTCCCAACCCTCCAAGAGCAGTTTGGCGATCAACAATGCCTTTTCCAGCATGATGGAGCACCTTGCCATAAAGCAAAGATGCTAACTAAATGGCTCAGGGAACAAAACATAGAGATTTTGGGTCCATGGCCTGGAAACTCCCAGATCTTAATCCCATTGAGAACTTGTGGTCAATCATCAAGAGACGGGTGGACAAACAAAAACCTAAAAATTCTGACAAAATGAAAGCATTAATTGTGCAAGAATGGACTGCTATCAGTCAGGATTTGGTCCAGAAGTTGATTGAGAGCATGCCAGGGAGAATTGCAGAGGTCCTGAAGAAGAAGGGTCAACACTGCAAATATTGACTTGCTGCATTAACTCATTCTAACTGTCAATATAAGCTTTTGTTACTCATATGTTTGCAATTATTATTATGATAAAAAACATCTATCAAACACACATAAAAACCAGAGGGCAGCAGATCATGTGAAAATATAATATTTGTGTCATTCTCAAAACTTTTGGCCATGACTGTACAACAAATGTGTGCTCTGTTTTTTTTTTTTTTTTTTTTAGGATAACTAGTGCTGTATATCAGTACTGTGAGACCAGGAAAAAAGGAAAACTGGCCTAAACTGGCAAAACTTTGAGCACACACAGTTATAACACTATGACAAATGTGTGGGCTGTGTTTTTTTTGGGGGGGTAAATACTGCTGTACTTAAGTACAGTGACAGCCAGGACAAAAAAAGAAAACGCGGTAAACTGTCCAAACTTTCAGCATGCACAGGTATGAGTTGGCACAGAGATAGCACTATAACAAATGTGTTTTTGTGTTTCTTTTTATTTTTATGGCTAAATAGTGCTGTATATAAATACAGTTTCACACAGGACAAAAAAAGAAAAATGCGGCAAACTGGCCAAACTTTGAGCACACACAGATATGACCTGCCACGGAGATACCACACAGAAAAATGTGTGGCCTGTAGTGTTGAGCATTCCGATACCGCAAGTATCGGGTATCGGCCGATATTCGCGTTATCGGAATTCCGATACTTAATTCCGATACTTTTTCAATATCGTATACCGGAATCGGAAGTTCCCATAATTCTTTGAGAGGCAATGTGATTTTAGTCAGCCAATGAGGAATCCTACGAAGTGTGGGCACATCCTGTAATGCTGCGGTCATCTTAACTAATGGCATGGCTGTGATTGGCTGCTGAAATGATGTCAGAATGCACTATAAAAGGCGCCGCCGCCATTTTAGCGTCACTGTGCTGTGAACTCAGTAAGGGACAGAACGCTACTCTGCTCACTCTGAGGGACAGTTAGATATTGCGATTTTGTGTACTACTGTGCTTGAGGCAGGCTAGTTTACCAACCGCTGTGTAAAGCTTCATTTTGCCAGTGTTGTTTTAACAGCTCTGTGCAAGGTGTGTGTGTGTGACAGTGCAGGTGACGCTGCAGTTTGCTCTGCATCCACCGCTGTTTGTAGGCATCTGCACGTGTCACTGACTCTTTTTTTTTTTTATTTTATTTAGTGGAATTGGTGCAGCTCCATTATATTAGAAAAAAATCAAATCTATTAGTGTGACGTGCTTCCATCCGTATACAATACATTGGTTGCAAACACTATAGAAGTACAGAAAGGAGCCTTTCACAGCTACTGAACAGTTGTCTGCAGGGTTTACTGTAGTCTGTGAGCTTTTAATTTTGTGAGTGCAGATTACGCTCCAGTTAGTTCTTCAACCACTGCCGGTTGTAGTCTGCTGAGTGTGTGTCACTGCCTCATCCTTCACATTTTTCTCTAATTGGTGCTGCTCCATTTTAGTGGAAAAAAATCTAATCTATTAGTGTGACGCGCTTCCATCCGTATACAATACATTGGTTGCAAACACTATAGAAGTACACAAAGGGGCCTTTAACAGCTACTGAACAGTTGTGTTTCAGTGTTCACTGTAGTCTGTGAGCTTTTCATTTTGTGAGTGCAGATTACGCTCCAGTTTGTTCTTCAACCACTGCCGGTTGTAGTCTGCTGAGCGTGTGTCACTGCCTCATCCTTCACATTTTTCTCTAATTGGTGCTGCTCCATTTTAGTGGAAAAAAATCGAATCTATTAGTGTGACGCGCTTCCATCCGTATACAATACATTGGTTGCAAACACTATAGAAGTACACAAAGGGGCCTTTAACAGCTACTGAACAGTTGTGTTTCAGTGTTCACTGTAGTCTGTGAGCTTTTCATTTTGTGAGTGCAGATTACGCTCCAGTTTGTTCTTCAACCACTGCCGGTTGTAGTCTGCTGAGCGTGTGTCACTGCCTCATCCTTCACATTTTTCTCTAATTGGTGCTGCTCCATTTTAGTGGAAAAAAATCTAATCTATTAGTGTGACGCGCTTCCATCCGTATACAATACATTGGTTGCAAACACTATAGAAGTATACAAAGGGGCCTTTAACAGCTACTGAACAGTTGTGTTTCAGTGTTCACTGTAGTCTGTGAGCTTTTCATTTTGTGAGTGCAGATTACGCTCCAGTTTGTTCTTCAACCACTGCCGGTTGTAGTCTGCTGAGCGTGTGTCACTGCCTCATCCTTCACATTTTTCTCTAATTGGTGCTGCTCCATTTTAGTGGAAAAAAATCTAATCTATTAGTGTGACGCGCTTCCATCCGTATACAATACATTGGTTGCAAACACTATAGAAGTACACAAAGGGGCCTTTAACAGCTACTGAACAGTTGTGTTTCAGTGTTCACTGTAGTCTGTGAGCTTTTCATTTTGTGAGTGCAGATTACGCTCCAGTTTGTTCTTCAACCACTGCCGGTTGTAGTCTGCTGAGCGTGTGTCACTGCCTCATCCTTCACATTTTTCTCTAATTGGTGCTGCTCCATTTTAGTGGAAAAAAATCTAATCTATTAGTGTGACGCGCTTCCATCCGTATACAATACATTGGTTGCAAACACTATAGAAGTACACAAAGGGGCCTTTAACAGATACTGAACAGTTGTCTGCAGGGTTCACTGTAGTCTGTGAGGAATAACACACTTAGGCCTTATAACTTTTCTGACTTTCTTTATCAATCTACCAAGATGAAGAAGTCAGTGAGTAAGGCACGTGGTCGTGGTCGTGGCCGTGGATTTGCAGCAGGGAGAGGACGTGGGGATTCTGTGCCTGCTGCCGCACCCAGTGACACAGCATCCACCAGTTTTCCCCGTGAGCGTTCCTTTATGCGCACTTTTGTAGGAGCTCAGCGTACCCCCCTGCTGCGTCAAGAACAAATTGAAGCCGTTGTTGGTTGGATGGCAGCCAATGCATCGACTTCAATACCTTCCACCTCCTCTCAGGACCACAGCACTGTTGAACAACCATCAGTCTCTTCACCGCCTGCCAAATTGCCCAGGCAGTCAGAGAGCTCTGTACAGGAGCCAGCTGAGTCTCTGCTTCTGTTCTCAGAATCTGTTGGCTTGCAAACAGGGGCCCAGCTAAGCAGCATTCTGGAATGTGAAGAAGAGGCAGTATGCAGTGATGCACAACAGCTGTGTCTCTCTGAATCTGAAGAGGCGGGTGAGCCAGTGCCGATGGTCAGCACACCGCAGAACGCATCTGATGATGATGAGACTCAGTTGCCAGTTTCTGTTGAGCATGGTGCTGGCCAGACCACCCAACAACAGCAGGTGTTGGAAGAGGGTAGTGGTGGAGATGATGAGGTCCAAGACCCAACATGGCGTGAGGAACAGGAAGGTGGTGGGAGCAGCTCTGAGGAAGAGATTGCCCCAACGGTCCAAACAGTAGGGAGAGGTAGGCTGCAGACTCGCTTGCCTGTAGCCTCCAGTTTGGCACCCGTTCGGAGCAGTTCTCTTACAACAGCCAGACCGGGCGCTCCCAGGACTTGCTCTGCGTGGTCCTTTTTTGATACAGTTGCAGATGATATTTGCTATGTCAAATGCAAGCTGTGTAATCAAAAATTAAAAGAGGTAAAAGTGTCAGTAACCTTAATACAACAAATATGTGGAAACATGTGCGGTCAAAGCACTTTGTTGAGTTACAAAGACACACTGGAGATGTAGGCCAACCTACAGCAGCACCTACATCTTCAGCTCGTGTTGGAGCCTCTTCCTCCAGTTCACACACAGGTGTTTCGGCTTCCTCACAGGATCGCCATGGAAGAACCTCTGTCACTGTTGTCCAGAGACACAGTGTTATTCCACGCACAGCTGCAAGTTCCCTGTCATCCTCACACACCCAGGCCACAAAACAGCCATCGGTTGCACAGGCATGGGATAAAAGACGGCCATACTCGGCAAACCATCCACGAGCACAGGCTCTGAATGCTGGCATTGCAAAACTCCTGTCCCTTGAAATGCTGTCATTCAGGCTGGTGGAGACTGACAGTTTCCGTGAATTAATGGCATTGGCAGTCCCACAATGCAATGTGCCCAGCCGATTTTATTTCAGCAGGCAAGCCGTCCCTGGTCTGCAAAAGCATGTTGAGGCAAAAATTAAACATGCGCTACTAAACGCCGTCAGTAGCAAGGTCCACCTGACCACCGATGCGTGGACCAGTACCCATGGCCAGGGACGATACCTTTCACTCACTGCCCATTGTTTGAATGTTGTGGAGCCGGGTACAGATCTTGCGAGTGGCGCTGTACGTGTTCTGCCAACTCCAAGGATTGCCGGAATTAAGTCTGTCCACATTGACTCCTCCTCCTACTCCAGTTCCTCAGAATCATCGCTGCAGGAGCCGTCACGGTCTACCTCCACATGGACCGTGGACGCTTACCTGATGCGACCGATATGAGCACAGCCGTGGCCAAACGGCAACAGGCCGTTCTGAAATTAATTTACATGGGGAATCGAAGCCACACAGCGCAGGAGGTCTGGAATGCCATCAAGCAGGAGAGCGACGTGTGGTTTTTGCCAGCGAATCTCCAGCCAGGCTTGGTAGTGTGTGACAATGGCCGAAATCTGGTGGCAGCTCTGGGCCTTGGCAAACTCACTCACATACCATGTCTGGCACATGTGCTCAACTTGGTCGTGCAGAGTTTTTTGAGGGACTATCCGGATCTTGATGCACTGCTGCACAAGGTCCGCCTAGAGTGCGCTCACTTGCGACGTTCCAGCATGGCAGATCGCGCATTGCAGCTCTGCAACGCAGATTGCGCCTTCCTGAACATCGCATCATATGTGACGTATCCACCAGGTGGAATTCAACGTTACATATGTTGGAGCGGTTGTGTGAGCAGCAGCCAGCAGTAATGGAGTATCAGCTGCATCAGGCGCAAGCAACACGCAATTTGCGCCGTCCACACTTCACCATTAATGAGTGGGCCACTATGAAGGACATGTGCCACGTTTTGCGTGCGTTTGATGAGTCAACGCGGATGGCGAGTGCAGATGATGCACTAGTCAGCCTGACTGTCCCCTTATCTGCCTGCTTCAAAAAACACTGCAAGCAATAAGGGATGAGGTTTTGGAAGAGGTGGAGGATGAGGAGTCACAAATTCCATCACCTTCTGGAAAGTCAGCGCAACGTGGTTCCTCACAAAGGGCTGGGGCAGGGCTCACTTTGTGAGGAGGATGAGGAGGAGGATCAATGGAGGAGGAAGACATCGCTCCAGAGGAGGTACACAACGCTCTAGTCAGTATGTAGAGCGGGGTGGGGTGATGCAGAGCAGGCAGAGATGACGCCTCTTGCAGAGGACAGCGTTTCTTTGCCAGTTGGGAGTCTGCAGCACATGGTTGATTTCATGCTGCAGTGCCTAAGAAACGACCGCCGCATCGCCCACATTCTCACGACGTCTGATTATTGGGTGTACACCCTCCTAGACCCTCGCTACCGGGACAACGTCAAAAGCCTCATCACACCGTTGAACCGGGAGCGTAAAATGCGGGAGTACCAAGACACACTGGTGCAATCCCTAATGTTCTACCTTACTGCCGAGAGCACTGCTGCTGCTACTGCTTTACAAAGCAGCTCTGTGCGTCGAGGCAGTGTAGAGAGCTCTGCAACAAGAGGGAGCACACGCAGTGCCTCTGCACAGGGAAAGACCAGTATGTTAAAAATGTGGCAAAGTTTTGTGGCAGCGCCACAAATGTCTACACCATCCAAGAGGGCTCCAGTCAGCGGGAGGCAACGTATCGTCAGATGGTGACAGACTACTTGGCTTTGCCTCTCAGTGTACTCCCAGATGGCTCTTCCCCATTCAAGTTTTGGGTCTCTAAGCTGGATACATGGGCCAGAGCTTAGCCAGTATGCATTGGAGGTGCTGGCTTGCCCTGCTGCCAGTGTATTATCGGAGCGCGTCTTTAGTGCTGCAGGTGGTGTCTAACAGACCGTCGCATGCGACTATCCTCCCGATAATGTAGACCGGCTTACTTTTCTGAAAATGAACAAGGCATGGATCTCGCCAGAATTTGTCTGTCCGTTTTCAGATTAAATAACTGGTTCGCAACGTTATCCATGTCTCCTGTTATGTTCATCTTTCTACCACCTGAACTCTACTCCCTGGGCTCCAACACTGCCAGTTGCGCTCAGAAGTGTCGTGTCCACAGAACAAAACACAAAGCTCTACTGTTAGTGGGGTCAGTAACGCCAGCTGTTCCCCTGCTGTGTCAACGGCAAGAAGTTCCTGTTCCCGACACATGGACAGAAAACACATGACCAACATGCTCCAAATAGGGAAGAGCCGTCACCCTGCTTGTTATGCTGAAAACATGAAATTGTGAAGTTTGTAGGCCTAGAATGATAAATTTTAATGACAAATATGGACAAATAATAATTTTGTCATCACAGCGCATATCTGCACATGTCTATTAGAAATGGTAACAAAAAATAAAACATAAGTCTACTCTTCACATTTTGAAATTAATGCATAAAAGTACATTTCATACTTATGAATTAATGCTTTTTAAGGAATTTTATCTGTACCTGTAAGATATGCAGTCAATGGATGTACGAATCATTAAATCCTCATCATCATCATCACGAGTTTTATTTATGACAGACATTATAAAATACACATACTGATGCCAACTGTAACTTCAAACACCATATATGAAATGGCCAGCAGTTAAACATGGTAATAATGTCCAATAATAATTATTACATCTAGAAAGTGCATCATGCATACTGACAATAGGTTGTTATACCTGCAAGTGCTGTTGAAACAACCACAAGATATAAATTAATACTGGTATATAGGTATCACATTCACAGTGCATAGTTACTCATGGACAATGTTGATGTAATACTGTATCTCAATTAAGTCAGCGTGAACCATTAGGCTTGTTAGTCTTGTACATTGTTAAAGAGGGAACGTAATTTTTTTGTTTGTCATAGGTGGAGTATTACACATTAAATTATTACTGCTGTATTTTTTTTGCGTCCCTAGTGCGCAAGAACGCAGCCTAACCTCACATTTTATAGTCAGCTAATTGCCACACCTACCCTACCCTACGCGTGACAGTAGGAAGGTAGTGTTTGTTGGATAAAGCTTTGCGCAACCGACATTCTTTTACCCTCTTCAACACTCTACAAGCAAAAAATGCATGATTTCGCCACAGACTTTATTGACGTACAGTATAACATCGGCATTACCATCAGAGGCTGTCCACTGTTGATACAGACATAGAATATACCTTTGCTATCCGTAGCCTTTGTTTCACCTACACTTGCAGGCACACACTTAAATTGTGACAAACAATGCCTAATGTTTTTTTAAAATGGTTATTTTTTATCGTACATTATTGTGTCATCATCATCACATTGATGAGTCCATGCTGGACATGTCATACATGCTATAGAAAGTTCGATTTTATGAACTTAAATTATGAAATGTCTGTGACTGTCACATAAAATTTGCGATGATGATGATGAATGACATTACAAAATCCATTTGTCTTCACTATGTTATGGTTTAACATAGCGTTCCTTAAGCATTATTCATAAAAAAAAAATGGACTTTTATTCTTACATTTCCAACACTATATTTTGTTACCAATTTTTTGGGTGTTGTGTTGGTCCATTTTTTTTGGCATGTGCATATATGCGTTTTATATTTGTATTTTCTTTATTTTTCCTTCTTGAAATTAGGAAAACATGTGTATCTTTGTACAGTGTTAGCCAGTAGATAGAAAAATATTTAGACTTCAGAGTCAGCAGTGTTGATACCTTTTAATGGATAACTGAAAAGATGGAAAGAAATTGCAAGCTTTCAAGGTACTCACGTCTCTTCATCAGGCAAAGAACTAATAAAAAAATTAAGCATCACATATTTCTATACACAACAGGACACAGGAATAGTGCAATAGGTAAGACAAGTAAGTGACGTGTATCAGAACTGTCATTATCTCACAGGGATGAAATAAATATTGGAACAGTTCTACATAAGGTTAGAAAGTTTGATTGCCCTCTCATTGGCTTTTTTTTTGGGGTTTTCATGACCCTGGAAGGGCATAGACGCAGATTCCTTAATTGATAAAAGAATGACATAAATCCATGTGATCTATTCATTCCATCACTAACAGTGTCAAAGGTCATGATGGCTTATATTCTGAAACCTTTGTACGTTTCTCATATTTGAAGTTATTTTTAATACCAGTAATTCCATATCCATCATGCTATGACCCGGGGATACAAAAGTCTTTTTTCCACAGGTAAATTCATTAATTTATCTCTGATTGGGGTGGCGTGATAATTCATCCTTGTTCTCCTTTTTGTTGCCGGTCTCCCCTCACTTTTCCCTCCCTCACTTGTCTTAGCTATTCCTGTGTCCTGTTGTGTGTAGAAATATGTGATTCTTCATTTTTGGCTTTACTCTTAGCCTGATGAAGACACCTGAGTAGTCTCGAAAGCTTGAATTGTTACCATATTTCAGTTAGCCATTTAAACGTTATCAACCACAGAGGACTGTCAAGTATAAATATTTTTCTATTCTTGTAATTGAAATTCATCATTTTATTGTCGTAGTAAAACTTCATTTATTCTTGTTTGAAGTACATACATTTGCAATGGCCACGTAACAAGGCAATAACTCAATATTTTATGCCTACACCCTCCTTGAAAAAAAAAAAAAAAAAAAAAAAAAAAAAAAAAAAAAAAAAAAAAAAAAAAAAAAAAAAAAAAAAAAAAAAAAAAAAAAAAAAAAAAAAAAAAAAAAAAAAAAAAAAAAAAAAAAAAAAAAAAAAAAAAAAAAAAAAAAAAAAAAAAAAAAAAAAAAAAAAAAAAAAAAAAAAAAAAAAAAAAAAAAAAAAAAAAAAAAAAAAAAAAAAAAAAAAAAAAAAAAAAAAAAAAAAAAAAAAAAAAAAAAAAAAAAAAAAAAAAAAAAAAAAAAAAAAAACCCTGGGTTACAACACCGCCAGTTGTTTCTCGGAAGTGCTGTTAGCACAGTCTACACTTGCTCCTGTGTTACTGGGGTTCAGTAATGTCAGCTGTTCCCCTGCTGTGTGAACGGCAAACAGTCCTGCTGCCTCCACCATGTTCTCTTCTCATCCCTGGGTTACAACACCGCCAGTTGTTTCTCGGAAGTGCTGTTAGCACAGTCTACACTTGCTCCTGTGTTACTGGGGTTCAGTAATGTCAGCTGTTCCCCTGCTGTGTGAACGGCAAAAGTCCTGCTGCCTCCACCATGTTCTCTTCTCATCCTGGGCTACAACACCGCCAGTTGTTTCTCGGAAGTGCTGTTAGCACAGTCTACACTTGCTCCTGTGTTACTGGGGTTCAGTAATGTCAGCTGTTCCCCTGCTGTGTGAACGGCAAACAGTCCTGCTGCCTCCACCATGTTCTCTTCTCATCCCTGGGTTACAACACCGCCAGTTGTTTCTCGAAGTGCTGTTAGCACAGTCTACACTTGCTCCTGTGTTACGGGGTTCAGTAATGTCAGCTGTTCCCCTGCTGTGTGAACGGCAAAAAGTCCTGCTGCCTCCACCATGTTCTCTTCTCATCCCTGGGCTACAACACCGCCAGTTGTTTCTCAGAAGTGCTGTTAGCACAGTCTACACTTGCTCCTGTGTTACTGGGGTTCAGTAATGTCAGCTGTTCCCCTGCTGTGTGAACGGCAAACAGTCCTGCTGCCTCCACCATGTTCTCTTCTCATCCCTGGGTTACAACACCGCCAGTTGTTTCTCGGAAGTGCTGTTAGCACAGTCTACACTTGCTCCGTGTTACTGGGGTTCAGTAATGTCAGCTGTTCCCCTGCTGTGTGAACGGCAAAAGTCCTGCTGCCTCCACCATGTTCTCTTCTCATCCCTGGGCTACAACACCGCCAGTTGTTTCTCAGAAGTGCTGTTAGCACAGTCTACACTTGCTCCTGTGTTACTGGGGTTCAGTAATGTCAGCTGTTCCCCTGCTGTGTGAACGGCAAACAGTCCTGCTGCCTCCACCATGTTCTCTTCTCATCCCTGGGTCTACAACACCGCCAGTTGTTTCTCGGAAGTGCTGTTAGCACAGTCTACACTTGCTCCTGTGTTACTGGGGTTCAGTAATGTCAGCTGTTCCCCGCTGTGTGAACGGCAAACAGTCCTGCTGCCTCCACCATGTTCTCTTCTCATCCTGGGTTACAACACCGCCAGTTGTTTCTCGAAGTGCTGTTAGCACAGTCTACACTTGCTCCTGTGTTACGGGGTTCAGTAATGTCAGCTGTTCCCCTGCTGTGTGAACGGCAAACAGTCCTGCTGCCTCCACCATGTTCTCTTCTCATCCTGGGCTACAACACCGCCAGTTGTTTCTCGGAAGTGCTGTTAGCACAGTCTACACTTGCTCCTGTGTTACTGGGGTTCAGTAATGTCAGCTGTTCCCCTGCTGTGTGAACGGCAAACAGTCCTGCTGCCTCCACCATGTTCTCTTCTCATCCCTGGGTTACAACACCGCCAGTTTTTTTCTCGGAAGTGCTGTTAGCACAGTCTACACTTGCTCCTGTGTTACTGGGGTTCAGTAATGTCAGCTGTTCCCCTGCTGTGTGAACGGCAAACAGTCCTGCTGCCTCCACCATGTTCTCTTCTCATCCCTGGGCTACAACACCGCCAGTTGTTTCTCAGAAGTGCTGTTAGCACAGTCTACACTTGCTCCTGTGTTACTGGGGTTCAGTAATGTCAGCTGTTCCCCTGCTGTGTGAACGGCAAACAGTCCTGCTGCCTCCACCATGTTCTCTTCTCATCCCTGGGCTACAACACCGCCAGTTGTTTCTCGGAAGTGCTGTTAGCACAGTCTACACTTGCTCCTGTGTTACTGGGTTCAGTAATGTCAGCTGTTCCCTGCTGTGTGAACGGCAAACAGTCCTGCTGCCTCCACCATGTTCTCTTCTCATCCTGGGTTACAACACCGCCAGTTGTTTCTCGGAAGTGCTGTTAGCACAGTCTACACTTGCTCCTGTGTTACCGGGGTTCAGTAATGTCAGCTGTTCCCCTGCTGTGTGAACGGCAAACAGTCCTGCTGCCTCCACCATGTTCTCTTCTCATCCCTGGGTTACAACACCGCCAGTTGTTTCTGAAGTGCTGTTAGCACAGTCTACACTTGCTCCTGTGTTACCGGGGTTCAGTAATGTCAGCTGTTCCCCTGCTGTGTGAACGGCAAACATCCTGCTGCCTCCACCATGTTCTCTTCTCATCCCTGGGTTACAACACCGCCAGTTTTCTCGGAAGTGCTGTTAGCACAGTCTACACTTGCTCCTGTGTTACGGGTTCAGTAATGTCAGCTGTTCCCCTGCTGTGTGAACGGCAAACAGTCCTGCTGCCTCCACCATGTTCTCTTCTCATCCCTGGGTTACAACACCGCCAGTTGTTTCTCGGAAGTGCTGTTAGCACAGTCTACACTTGCTCCTGTGTTACGGGGTTCAGTAATGTCAGCTGTTCCCCTGCTGTGTGAACGGCAAACAGTCCTGCTGCCTCCACCATGTTCTCTTCTCATCCCTGGGTACAACACCGCCAGTTGTTTCTCGGAAGTGCTGTTAGCACAGTCTACACTTGCTCCTGTGTTACGGGTTCAGTAATGTCAGCTGTTCCCCTGCTGTGTGAACGGCAAACAGTCCTGCTGCCTCCACCATGTTCTCTTCTCATCCCTGGGTTACAACACCGCCAGTTGTTTCTCGAAGTGCTGTTAGCACAGTCTACACTTGCTCCTGTGTTACTGGGGTTCAGTAATGTCAGCTGTTCCCCTGCTGTGTGAACGGCAAAAAGTCCTGCTGCCTCCACCATGTTCTCTTCTCATCCCTGGGCTACAACACCGCCAGTTGTTTCTCGGAAGTGCTGTTAGCACAGTCTACACTTGCTCCTGTGTTACTGGGGTTCAGTAATGTCAGCTGTTCCCCTGCTGTGTGAACGGCAAAAGTCCTGCTGCCTCCACCATGTTCTCTTCTCATCCCTGGGCTACAACACCGCCAGTTGTTTCTCGAAGTGCTGTTAGCACAGTCTACACTTGCTCCTGTGTTACTGGGGTTCAGTAATGTCAGCTGTTCCCCTGCTGTGTGAACGGCAAACAGTCCTGCTGCCTCCACCATGTTCTCTCTCATCCCTGGGCTACAACACCGCCAGTTGTTTCTCGGAAGTGCTGTTAGCACAGTCTACACTTGCTCCGTGTTACTGGGGTTCAGTAATGTCAGCTGTTCCCCTGCTGTGTGAACGGCAAACAGTCCTGCTGCCTCCACCATGTTCTCTTCTCATCCCTGGGTTACAACACCGCCAGTTGTTTCTCGGAAGTGCTGTTAGCACAGTCTACACTTGCTCCTGTGTTACTGGGGTTCAGTAATGTCAGCTGTTCCCCTGCTGTGTGAACGGCAAAAAGTCCTGCTGCCTCCACCATGTTCTCTTCTCATCCCTGGGCTACAACACCGCCAGTTGTTTCTCAGAAGTGCTGTTAGCACAGTCTACACTTGCTCCTGTGTTACTGGGGTTCAGTAATGTCAGCTGTTCCCCTGCTGTTGAACGGCAAACAGTCCTGCTGCCTCCACCATGTTCTCTTCTCATCCTGGGCTACAACACCGCCAGTTGTTTCTCGGAAGTGCTGTTAGCACAGTCTACACTTGCTCCTGTGTTACTGGGGTTCAGTAATGTCAGCTGTTCCCCTGCTGTGTGAACGGCAAACAGTCCTGCTGCCTCCACCATGTTCTCTTCTCATCCTGGGTTACAACACCGCCAGTTGTTTCTCGAAGTGCTGTTACCACAGTCTACACTTGCTCCTGTGTTACGGGGTTCAGTAATGTCAGCTGTTCCCCTGCTGTGTGAACGGCAAACAGTCCTGCTGCCTCCACCATGTTCTCTTCTCATCCCTGGGTTACAACACCGCCAGTTGTTTCTCAGAAGTGCTGTTAGCACAGTCTACACTTGCTCCTGTGTTACTGGGGTTCAGTAATGTCAGCTGTTCCCCTGCTGTGTGAACGGCAAACAGTCCTGCTGCCTCCACCATGTTCTCTTCTCATCCCTGGGTTACAACACCGCCAGTTGTTTCTCATAAGTGCTGTTAGCACAGTCTACACTTGCTCCTGTGTTACTGGGGTTCAGTAATGTCAGCTGTTCCCCTGCTGTGTGAACGGCAAAAAGTCCTGCTGCCTCCACCAGTTCTCTTCTCATCCCTGGGCTACAACACCGCCAGTTGTTTCTCGGAAGTGCTGTTAGCACAGTCTACACTTGCTCCTGTGTTACTGGGGTTCAGTAATGTCAGCTGTTCCCCTGCTGTGTGAACGGCAAACAGTCCTGCTGCCTCCACCATGTTCTCTTCTCATCTCTGGGCTACAACACCGCCAGTTGTTTCTCGGAAGTGCTGTTAGCACAGTCTACACTTGCTCCTGTGTTACTGGGGTTCAGTAATGTCAGCTGTTCCCCTGCTGTGTGAACGGCAAAAAGTCCTGCTGCCTCCACCATGTTCTCTTCTCATCCCTGGGCTACAACACCGCCAGTTGTTTCTCGGAAGTGCTGTTAGCACAGTCTACACTTGCTCCCGTGTTACTGGGGTTCAGTAATGTCAGCTGTTCCCCTGCTGTGTGAACGGCAAACAGTCCTGCTGCCTCAACTTTAATTTCCATGGGTACCTTCTGCTACCCATCCGGGTTCCAGTACCGTCAGCTGGTACTCCGCAGTGCCTTTGGCCTAGGTGCCTCCATGTCGGTATCCGAGTTCCAGCAACGTCTGCTGGTCCTTGGTAGTGCTTTGGAGCACAGGTACCTCCTGCTTAGTAACCGTGTCCCAGTAACGTCAGCTGGTCCTCGGTTGTGCCATTGGCTCTTTTCCTTCTGCTGACCCTCCGGGTTCCAGCACAGTCAGCTGGTCCTCGTTACTTTCATTGGCTCTTGTACCTTCTGCTACCCAACCGGGTTCCAGTACCGTCAGCTGGTTCTCCGCAGTGCCTTTGGCCTAGGTGCCTCCATCTCGGTATCCGAGTTCCAGCAACGTCTGCTGGTCCTTGGTAGTGCTTTGGAGCACAGGTACCTCCTGCTTAGTAACCGTGTCCCAGTAACGTCAGCTGGTCCTCGGTTGTGCCATTGGCTCTTTTCCTTCTGCTGACCCTCTGGGTTCCAGCACAGTCAGCTGGTCCTCGTTACTTCCATTGGCTTTTGTACCATCACCAACAGGACAAAGAAGGTTAAGACAAACTACAAGATACAGAACAAGAGACAGAAGAACAATAAGCAGAAGATCAAAAAGCAGAAGAACATTAAGTATAAGACCAAAATGAAGAGCAAAATATATGCTCTAAATTCTAAGCAGAAGAAGACTAAGCAGTGTATGGGGGTGAGTCAGTTCCTCCTCGTGGTGCCCCTGGAAAATGCCTGATGCTGCTGCAGGCTAAACTGAACGCGGACAAATACTGTTGTAATTAAAATCTTTCGTGACAGCAAGAACGGAAGGATGAAAATTCAGAGTTTTACAGATTACAAGTACAGGAATGTCTGTCACAAATAAGAATATGATGAAAAGGATGAATAGGAAGAAGATGAAGAAGTAGAATATGAAGAATAATAACTGTTTAATAAGAACAATATAAGTAATGTTAACAAAAAGATGAATAGCAAGAAGTTTTAGAAGATTAAGAAGGTGAAGATGAAGAATAATTTGATGAGAAAGATGATGCTGCTGAAGATTATGAAGGAGAAAGTGTGTGAAAAGTTAAAAAGGTGAAGACCATGGAAGTTGTGAAACAGACATATTTGACAAAATAGAAAAAAGGTTAACAACATTGTGAATTTCTTCGTCAATCCGAACGTATTTCCTAAAAAAAAAAAATTAATGCTATTCCATTGGATTGGGTTAAACATCTATGCCTTTAATGTCTCCTCAACCTCCCCCAATACATTCTACATTACTCTTTGTTGTTTTCCTTCATGTACAATTAACCTACAAGGCAAGAATGGGGTTTTTTTTATTTCGATATTTTGTTCCCATAGACTTACATTGGACTTCCGGTATCGGTATCGGGTATCGCCGATATTTTTTGTGTATCGGCGATACCATTCCGATTCCGATACTTTTGGATATCGGAAAGTATCGCTCAACTCTAGTGGCCTGTATTTTTTTGCTAAGTACTGCTGTATTTAGGTACAGTGACAGCCAGGGCAAAAAAAGAAAACCACCGTAAACTGGCCAAACTTTGCTCATGCACAGATTTGAGCTGGCACGGATATACCACTACAACAAATGTGTTTTTTTTTCCTTTTTTGGGGGTAAATACTGCTGTAAATAAGTACATTTTCACCCAGGACAAAAAAAGAAAAATGCCGTAAACTGGCCAAACTTTGAGCACGCACAAATATGAGCTGGCACGGAGATACCACACCAAAAAATGTGTGGCCTGTATTCCAATTACACCTGGGGCTAGCTATATATGGCCAATATATCCTACAAGTAGCAGCAGCAGCACCAGAACACAGGAAGGGAATGGAACCTCTTGATGTATGCAATGATCTATATACACACATACAGTGCCTGCAGGACTTGCACTGATGTGTATAGAGCGACAAGCACTACCCTTCCTACCTAACACTGGAACCTATATACTCCAGAATTGGTCCTTAGAAGGACTGTTGGTTTAGCTGGATTTGAGAAGTTAAGGATGGTAGACCCCACACTAACTAATAAATCCCCAATTCTGGCCCTAGATCGGAAGCAGCTCTCCCTACATTATCTCAATCCATATCTGAATGCGCCGTGCAGGGCGGCGTCCGGTCTCTTATACCACTGATAATGCTGTGCGGCCAGCCAATCACTACACGACCACAACAAAGATGGCTGCGGCATTTCATTGCCTGGCAGACAATCCCTGCATCATGATTGGGTCTGTAAAGTCTGCCAAAAAAGCTGGGTGGAGACTAAAGTTCCCACCGAGAAATCCTGGAAATGCTCGGTGCTCGCTGAGTACACCGAGTACCGTCATACTTGGGTGAGTAACAAGTAGTGGTGAGCACGTTCGCTCATGACTAGTAGTGGCCTTTTGTGTATGAGATTCATTTTATGTAGTGGAGTTGCCGAGATTAGGTTTGCAGAAGGCTGATGTTCCGCCCAGTGTAGACATAGTTACAGAGCGTTTAGAGTGTTGATGAATTGCTAATGGATCGCCCGCCAGGGCAATGGGATACTCGGTACCGGGCCAGTGTATTAAAGGATGTGTCACGGCAGCAGTGACCCGGTCCATGGCCCTGTGCGTGTTATGAAAAGGGAATATTTACAGGGGATGCTAGAGTTTGTAGGATAGTATTCATGACGCCACCTGTGGTTTCTAGTCAAAGGTGACCAGCGCTGTGGTGCAGATCCTCTGGGACAGATGGTAAGATGCAGTAGAGTTGGTAAAGCATCCCACAGGTGAGGCTATGTCATCCCAGGGCAGGAAGATGTGATAGATGGTAACGGTGCTGAGGGATGTAGCAGAGTGGAGTGTGTGACGCAGGAAGAAACTGAGCAGACACTCAGTTGCAGTTTCCAAGGCTTTACTCACAGTTCAGGTGTGCCTGCTTAGTGCCACGTCCTCCAGGTGAGGAGTCCAGCCAACTCCCAGGTGGATGGAGAACACTAGTCCAAAGCTCCCTGTCAGTATATGCCTTCCCTGGCCATCTCACTGTGCTGATTTCCCACTCCTTCCTTCCTTCCAGCATCTCGCAAAGCAGTGTCCCAGGTTTGAAGCTGCGGATCCTCCAGGACAACATTCTCCTTGCGTTTCCTTGATCCTATGTAGCATTCCTTCCCAGAGAAGATACTTGCAGTTGTGGCTGTGATCCCTAAAGTTATCACAGATGTCAGCTTGCTAGCTGAGTCATAAAATTCTCCACTAGGCTAGGGGCCGAGTCCCTTCTGCGACCTGGATTCTACCAGCCGGCATCCGCCAGTCCTGGAATGAGCCCACCTGTAGCTTTCAGCTCAGCCGTGTCTCTGAGAATCCCTTTTCCCTACCAGAGAACCTCTCTTCTTTCCTTCTCTCCAGGGGGCAGCTCCTCAGGGCTGGAGCCTGCTACACAATTATATCTCTTCCCCTCTCTCCCCTATGGCAGAGCTTTCTCAAACACGTCTCTCTCTTTCCTCCCCCCAAGGGGGAACTGTCCTTGCTTCCCTCTAACTCCTGCTCTGACCCACAAGCTCCACCCACCATCTAAACCCTTTGCTAGCTGCAGACATGCTAGGAGAACTCAGCTAGTGTGTGTGATGGATGCAGTGTTGCCAGAGCCAGGTGTAATGTCTCCACCTTACCTGAAAGTTGAAATACCACATCTCTGGCTGAGATGCAGTACCTCTGTGGTGACTGGACCCTCAGGGGCGCCACATACCCTTCTGTGAAACGCAGCACGTCCGCAGGCTGAAACAGAGTTAATGATATTACAGGAAACATACAAAATTTTTAAGCAGATCTGCTGATAAGTGAACATATTAAATGCAACTTCCCTTTATGGCAGGCACTTGTTCTTAAACGTTGCATAATAACTTTACCTTACATTATCTACTGTAAAAGTGCTTTTGACAGCAACCACTAAAACTTTCAAGTTCACTACCAGGATAGAGCATAATTTTCCTACAAAAATACTATCATATTTACATTTGCTTCTCTTTCTACAAAAGTACTATCACTACATTAACACTTATTCTTCTCTCTTAGTGCAAGCCCCATCCGGGGTATTCTCTTGGTAGCAACTGTCGTTACTAGGTTCACTACCTAATCTGGACTTCTTGTCCCTGCAACCATACTTTTTAAGGACTATTATTCTTAAAACATATTTACAAAAAGTGCTTTCAGTTCTCAAATGACTGTCTGTACATATTTACACTAAATGGTACCTGTTACCAATAACTATTATGCATATTATCTACAAGTGCTCTTCTATGACTCTGCAATATAAAACAATTCTGCAATATAAAACAATTCTTACTTCACTCTAAGCATAATGTACAAATATAATAACACTTTTATTAATACACAATCATAACTGTCATCAAATGAGGTAGGTGGCAGATAGTATCCAGCTGGGGTATCTTCAAGTGTCCTTGTGCTTGTGGAGGACCCGCTCAAAAACGTCCAACGTTGGTCTTGGGTGGGCCACAAGACATAGCTGATCTCGCCCATTAGACCTCATCTTTGGCCACACCTAACGGGTTTTTCTTCGGATCTGTGATTGCAATGGTGGGACATAAAACATTTTCTAAAGTGCATGTAAAACCAAGATGGAGCACCTAAATAGGTGCAAACTATTAACAAAAAGAGTTCTGGATCAGGCACAGTTCATGATTTCTCAGTCTGTCATAGATCAAAGTGCAGCAAAAACTGGAACAACTAAAACTTCTTCTTACAGAATCCCCTCCTGGGGTAAACTATTCACAGTCCCTTACCTGAAGGGTAAAACAGCAAAGATTCTCCTTACTCTTTTGGAGACAGAGCAGCATTATCTCCAGTCTGAGTGGAAACATCTTGTCTTCGTTGCTTCCAGGGTAGAAGCTGATTGTCATCTCTGTCTTTTGCAATGGGAGCTGTCGCATAAGAAGACACTCCCTGGGTCATGGTCACGATAGCCTCTACATCCACCTGAGTCACTTCCGGTGTTTTCTTTGCAAAGGCTACCGGTTAGGAGCCATAAATGGTGGCGCGCCTGCCACTGGTGTCACTGTTTCATGTGATGAGGCCGTCGTGTCTGCTGCCCCCTTGCGATGGCATGGAGCAAATTTGTTGGGGATCCTGCGCACGTGGAGAGCATACCATCCCCTCACACCAAGATGGCGTGTGAAGGAGACGAGCTCTCATGGAAACAGGTCCCATTCCGGATGCCCCTGGAAAAGATGGGCCTCCACATCCCTCCGGTTAACAAACAAGTCTGGGGCATTGTGGGAGTCCTGGATAAAGCCGAATCCCCGCTCCAGCACAAAGCTATGGACCCGGCCCCATCCCGTGGGATCCAGATACTCCAGGAATCTCTCCCTGGCCTGGCTTTTTCCTGCAAGATCTCTCTTCTGCAGGGCCTCTCGTCAGGCCTACCGGTCTCTCTCCTCCTGTGCAAATTGTTGTATTTGCTGACGGCATATCTCCTCTGTTGTCAGGGGAAACCCCATCAGCTCTGCTCCACCCTAGTCTCCCCATTCTAGGTCCTTCGTCCGATGTTTCACTAATGCTGGAGGCTGTGGAATTGGGACTGGTTACAGGATCCCCCCCTGTGGGACGATGTTACGGTCCCAGGAGATGTTCAGCACTAGCTGGCCTGCCTTCGGGGTTAGTGGCATTCCTATGGGACTGAGCCAGTCGTCCAATGACCCAGGGGCGCTATCGGTACCTGCGCTCCTGGGGCCGCCATCCTCCAACGTCGCCTCCGGTGACATAATGGCGGGGTCCGATGGTACCGGTAAGGTGGATCCGGTGGTAGCGGGTTACAATGTTACCGATTCGGGAGCTTCGGGTACCGGTGGTGAGGGCACCCGGGTGTTTTCGGCATCTCACTTGGCAGCCTGCCTTTTCTCTTCTAGCAGCGCCTGCTTTTCTTCTAAACGCCGAGCCAGCTCCTGGATCTCCCGCTCCACGCCGGCCAGGTCAACCTCCTCCTGAGAGCTGGAGCCTGTTGCTTCAGAGCTGGGGCATATCTTCTCCTGCTTCCCGCACTCCTCAGGCCTCCCTCCGCTCTACATCATGACTGCCTGGTCGACTGCCTTCTTCTTGGCTCTCTTTCACGCCGCTGAGTGTCTCTCCACCCCCGAGGGGCGGTGTCTTTTTCCTTTGCCGCCATACCAGGCTAGAACATGGACTCCCCTAGTGGTCGGCCATGATGCTGTGGCATAGAAATACAGGCAGGGGAGGTTCACTCCTTTTCGCGCTTTTCCTTGGATGCCGCCCATAATGGCACGCCTCCCTGCACACCTCGTGGAGTGGCCATTTCCGCCATCTTTACAGTCCAAATCACACATCAATGGGTCTAATCCTTTGCACATTCTGCTAGGCACACAGGACCCTTATTCAAGGGTCGGTTCATCCTGTTCGTGACACAAAAATGGATCACCCGCCAGGGCAGAGGGATACTCGGTACCGGGCCAGTGTAGTAAAGGGAAGTGTCACGGCAGCAATGAAAAGGGTAATATTTACAGGGATGATAAAGTTTGTAGTATAGTATTCGTGACGCCACCTGTGGTTTCTGGTCAGAGGTGACCAGCGCTACGGTGCAGATCCTCTGGGACAGATGGTGAGATGCAGCAGATGGTGAGATGAGTTGGTAAAGCCTCCCACAGGTGAGGCTATGTCATCCCAGGGCAGGAAGATGTGATAGATGGTAACGGTGCTGAGGGATGTAGCAGAGTGGAGTGTGTGATGCAGGAAGAAACTGAGCAGACAGTCAGTTGCAGTTTCCAAGGCTTTATTCACAGTTCAGGTGTGCACAGTACAGGTGCCTGCTTAGTGCCGCATCCTCCAGGTGAGGAGTCCAGCCAACTCCCAGGTGGATGGAGAACACTAGTCCAAAGCTCCCTGTCAGTATATGCCTTCCCTGGCCATCTCACTGTGCTGATTTCCCACTCCTTCCTTCCTTCCAGCACCTCGCTAAGGCAGTGTCCCAGACTAGAAGATGCAGATCCTCCAGGACAATGTTTTCTCTCTGCGTTTCCTTGATCCTATCTTCCCGGAGAAGATACTTGCAGTTGTGGCTGTGATCCCTAAAGTTATCACAGCTGTCGGCTTGCTAGCTGAGTCATAAAATTCTCCACTAGGCTAGGGGCCGAGTCCCTTCTGCGACCTGTATTCTCCCAGCAGGTGTCCACCAGTCCTGGAATGAGCCCACCTGTAGCTTTCAGCTCAGCCGTGTCTCTGAGAATCCCTTTTCCCTTCCAGAGAACCTCTCCTCTTTCCTTCTCTTCCTGTGAGCAGCTCCTCAGGCCTGGAGCCTGCTACACAATATATATATATCTCTTCCCCTCTCTCCCTTATGGGAGACCTGTCTCAAACATGTCTCTCTCCTTCCTCCCCCAAGGGGGAACTGTCCTTGCTTCCCTCTAACTCCTGCTCTCTCCCACAAGCTCCACCCACCATCTAACAACCTTTGCTAGCTGCAGACATGCTAGGAGAACTCAGCTAGTGTGTGTGATGGATGCAGTGTTGCCAGAGCCAGGTGTAATGTCTCCACCTTACCTGAAAGTTGAAATACCACATCTCTGGCTCTGGACCCTCAGGGGCGCAACACTAAAATGTCCACAGCATTTAATGGAATAGTAACCACATTGTTTAAAGTATTTAGGACCACCTCAGGTCTTTCTGCTGAAAATGGTGATGTGTCCCCCAATGACGAGCCCGTGGACTATTTTGATGGGGAAGCAGGACGAGTCTCATCTAGGGCCTGCATCCATTGCTGCATTCCCTTTTCTCCTGAGGTGAGCAAGCTTGATACCGTAGTGGATAAATAAGGTGAGGTTGTGGGGATAGGATCATGAGGAGACTCCTGGTGTTGGGTGTTTTGAGTACAGATGGATGTTTCACCCAGCACATAAGTGGGGGTCCCCAATGACTGTGTATTCCCCTGATATTTCTGGCCGAGTTATATGAGTAAGGAAATCAATGCTCTGCTGACCCTGCATCCCAGTTTGCTCCATGTCCTCTCATTGTATGATCCAGCACCCTCATTAAGCATGACAGAGGGGGCACAGCAGGCAGCCAGCGGCTCTGATTCACCAGCATCTCCTACACGCTGTGTGTGACACCCTGCAGTGCTGCTGCAGCGGTCATCTTGCAATGGCACCATGTCTTCCAGGCTCTGCTCAGCAGGGACCATCCTGCTGCATGCAGCATCTTGCAGGAGACTCCTTGATTTGAAGACTTGTCCCCATGCTCTGGTGCAGAAACTGCATCCTGTGTGCAAGGACCTCCAGACTCTCTCTGTTCCAGAGGGAATGATGGAGACGGTATACGGTCCGGTCTCTGTATCCTGGTGAGGAAACGCTCAATATCTCCCAGGGGGTTGCATAATGACTGGAGGACTGGGTCCTTGTCTTTTTCCCCATGCTGAGGTACTGGAACCGACTGCTAGGTGGATGGTCTTTAGGAGTAGCAGAAAGCACATCTTCATTCGGCCATGTCCAGCAATGCCCCCAGTGGGATATTTTTTATTGTTTGTTTTGAGTGACAAGTGTAGAATAAAGTGTGGAATTAATGGTTGTACTTTTGCTAAATGGGGTAACTATAAGTCCCTCTGGCGAAAAATTCAAAGAAATATCAAGAAAATCAATTTTTAGGTTGTATGTTAAACGTAAAACCCAAATTTATATCATTATGTTTCATCCATGTCACAAATTCTATGGCTGCCTCCTTTGTCCTCTCCCATATCAGGAGGAGATTGTCAAAATAACGGCCATACCACCTGATATGGGAGCGGAGGCCAGATGCAGCTGAGAAAATAAATGCCTCTTCCCAAATTGCAATGTAAATATTTGCTGTAGACTATAAAAAGTCCGTGCCCATTGGGGCTCCCTGTTTCTGAATCTAAGAAATACCATTAAAGAAAAAACAATTGTGTGATAATAAAAGTTCTGTAGCTCTTAAGATAAATTATTTTATGGACACAGTATAATTACTGTATAATTTAAAAAAAAAGAGCCAAAGATTTAATCGCCAAGGTTTGTGAAATACTGGGATATAGGCCATTGACATTGTATGATAACCATATATAATGTTCTGGCCAACGGAACCATCCAGGGATGAAATTACATGTTTGGTGTCTCTTAAGTGACTAGGAATATCTTTTACCAAGGGCTGAAGATAGATATCTAATCATTAACTAAGTTTTTCTCCTAAACTATCTATCCCTGCTACAATGGGATGTACAGGGGGAGGATATTGACCCTTATGAATTTTAGGTGGAGAGTGAAAAATTGGGTTTACTGGAAAATGTACTAATAAATCTTCTGACAATTTTTCTGTCAAAGCTCCCATTTCAACACCCTCCTGTAATAAATTTTCCAAATCCTTTAGGAACTTAGTGGTAGGATCAAAGGTCAAGCTTTGATACATTTGACTGTCTAACAACATATCTATATTTATTTTTTCTTATGGCTCTGCATTCAGAATTACTACTGCTTCCCCTCATCAGCTCTTTGTATCACCATGCCCTTATTATCTGAAAGTTCTTTCAATGCTTTTTTTTCTTTTTTCGACAAATTAGATTTGGATTGTTCTTTTCTGATTTTCTCTTTCAATATATGTAAGCCTTTTTCCACTAATTCCTGAAAATCATCAAGGAGTGCTGGGCGGGACTGCAGAGGATAAAAATATGGGTTTTTTATTCTATATCGAGAATTCATATCCAGTGTGTTATCCAGAGAATCCATAGCCAATTGTTGAAGGGTGTGAATTGAACTTTGTTCCGCAAAGCTAAGAATATTGCAAATGCTTTGCTTCTTTGTAGGATTCATTGGAAATAATTCCTGATCCATCCGGAACCTCTTGAAAGTGGCAGCGCAAAATGAGGTTCCTAGCAAATTTATTGACATCTAGAATGATCTTATATACATCAAATTCATTGGTTGGTGAAAATGATAATCCTTTGGATAAGAGTTGAAGCTGAGGATCAGTGATGATATAACTTGACAAATTGACTACTGGAAGGTTCAAATTTAATTCAGTCTCCGTATCTATTTCCTGGTGTTTAAGGAAGCTCTTAAAGTATCCACACTAGGAGAAAGTAATCAGGATGTTACCTTCAATGAGGAAGCTCTTAAAGTGAACAATAGACTTAGAAAATGAGGATATGCCCAGTTGATGATGGACAGGGCAAGAACTGTAGTAACCCATAGCAACAGAGACAATGTGTTGAAAGAGATAAATAAAACTACAAAAGTAAATGACTCTGTTCACCATTCGATTTCATTTGTTACACAGTGTAGCCCACAGTTCTCAGAAATTAAGGAGATTATACAAAAATATATCCCTAATCCTTTAGGGGTGTAGTTTCCAAGATGGGGTCAATTGTGGGGGTGTTTCTTTGTTTAGGCACTTTAGGGGTCCTGCAAATGCGACATGACTCCCGCAAGCTATTTCAGCCAAATTTTTGATCCTAAATTCAAATATTGCTCCTTCCACTCTAAGCCCTGCCATATGTCCAAACAGAACTTTTTGACAATGTGTGAGGTATCACCGCACTCGTAAGTAAGAGGGTAACAAATATTGGGGTCTACTTTTTGGTGTTACCTCTTGCAAAAGTGGGAAATTTTGGACTAATGCAATATTTTAGAGGTAAAATGCAAATTTATTTATTTTTCATTAAACTTTGCATTAATATTTGTGTAGCACGTGAATGGTTAAAATATTTCTTGACAACAGTTTTAAAATATCTGAGGGGTGCGGTTTTTAAAAGGCCTTATTTTTGGGGAAGTTTTGAATATTTAGACCCCTCAAAGTCCATTTAAATCTGAATAGGTCCTTAAAGAAGCAGGTTTCGTAAATTTGTTGAAAAATTGTTGCTAAACCTTGCTAAAGTTTAAACCAATTTAAGATCCTACCAAAAAAAATTATGATTCAAAGATTATGCAAATAAATTTTTTTTGTGGTATAACTTTCTGATTTAAGGGTATAAAATAGTAAAGTTTAAAAATTGCAAAATTTTCAAATTTTTTGTTAAATTTTTGATATTTTCAAAATATACGCAAATCAAAATTTACCAATAATATGAAGTACAATATGTCACAAAAAAATTCTCAGAATCAGTGGGATCCGTTGAAGCTTTCTAAAATTATTACCAAATAAAATTATACTGGCAAGATTTCTAAAATGTGGCCTGGTCATTAAGGTTAAAAGTAGCTCCCTCACTAAGGGAGTAAGCAAGTCTACAAGTGATGAAGAATTAGAGGGAATTATGGAGTATTCTGTAAAAAATGGTCTGCCTGATCACAAATGATTGATTGGGAAGGTTTTTGGAAAATTTATTATTTGAAGAAAAAAAACATGAAAAATCTGTCAAAATACTATATTATTGAATGAGCTGTTTGTTGCGATCCATTTATATGGAGAGGCAACTTTGACATTGCTTGGGCCGTATTTGCTTTAAATAGATTGAAAGGGTACAGTACTAGGTGTTATACACATCTTTTCAGGCCAGCTGGAGTACCTACGATTCTTGGCAAATTTATTCTCCATAAGTCAATTTTTTTTTCATTCGCCAACCAAATTCAAACTTTAAAATATATATTCATCTGCAATATTTAGCTATATATACTTTGATACCACTCCTATAACCACTCTCACTGTTTCCACTTAAACAGTATTTTTTATTGAGCTGAGGGAGCCAAGAATCAATCTTAAATTATACCACTATGCCATTTTATTGAATTAATGACACATAAAATGAAAGTGCACAGGGTATAAATGATATAAATGGATAATGTGTAGATTAATAGTAAGTATGGAGAACCTGCTGTTCCAGAACACTAGACTTCTAAATGCCTTCCAGACATCATTGCTTTAACATAGCTTAATTCAATGAATGTGTTAGATCCAATATTATGTCACGTACATAATCAATTGCAATGCTCAAACATAAGCCACTTTGGGAAATTAAAATCAGTTTTTATTTTTTTCCAAACTCATGTACTTAAAATTTGATATCATTTGTATATATATTTTTAATTTTTGAACTATTTGACATCATAATTGTACAATATTAGGTTCAAACATGGCACACCACTGCAGCTCAAGAAAAACATCAATGCAATTGTCAAAAACAATATAAAGTCTGTACAGACTTTGTTTTTAGCTTAAATCGTACAAGAGACTGTAACATTGGGAGTCCTAAACAGTATGAAATATACAGACTGTTAGAATTCCAATGTCTTTGACCGTCCAAGTGGTTGTCAAATGACTAATAATAACTGATTTGCATGATTGCTGTCATGTACGAACTAACTTCTCTTTAATTGCTTCATTCAGAGAACTATAAAGAGGACTGTTTGCCACATGACAGAAAGTATGCAAATCTAATATGAAAGGTCATGTGATGACTTCTTGAACTGTCAAATGAGTGGAATCCTAACAGTGTGTATATTACAAACTGTTTAGATTCCCAATGTTATACCCCACTGCACGTTTAACCATTTGCTTCCACAGCTAAATTTATTTTTCATATTTGTATTTTCCCCTCCCATTCTTTCAAGAACCATACCTTTTTAACTTTTCTATTGTCATGGACAATTAAGAGCTTGTTCTTTTTGGGAGGAGTTGTAGTTTTGAATACCATTTTCAATTTTACTATAAAAAATGAGGAAAGAAATTACCTTTGTTTTGGGGTTTTCTTTTTTGGAATTAGTTATATGTCATAAATAACCCGGAAGCATGATCCTCCAGGTCAGTACAAATATAGCGATAACAAAGTAGCTTACGTCACCATTTTGTGAGAACTGTATTGCTTTTATTTTTCTGTCAATGCAATTGAGTCCTTGTTTTTGTGTTACAAACTGACAATTCTACCAATACCAATTTGAGGTAGATATGTAATTTAAAACCACAATACCACAATTCTGTCAATTTTATTTTTTTTCTATTTACATTGTTTGTATTATGGGTTAATTCATTGTATATTTTAATAAACTGAACTTGTATGGATGTGACAATACCAAATATGTTTCTTTTTTATTTTTTAATTCCGAGACCCCAGAGAACATGATTTGGGTCGGTTTTTACCGACACTGCTTTTGCGATCGCCGTTATTAACCCTATAATGGCGATCGCAAAAAAAGAGATTTTCCCTGTAATTTCTCTCTCCTCTGATGTGATCGCAGGAGCAGTCTTAGTGCAGGAGCAGCCTGAGCACTTGGGATAATCGAGATGTGGCATATCAAGATCGCTGCAGAAGGGATGCATTTTGGATTTGCATCTGTCGGCAGATGTATCCCAATTATGAGATGATCTCCGAGAGGAGCAAACAACAATGAATAAGCACCCCAAAATCTTTTAAACAATTTATGGCTTTATGTATTTTATGTTTGCTCAAATTATAAAAATTTTGAGAACCAAACAACTGTTAACAATGCTTGAAATTAACCTAAATGTTCATGCATACCTGTATGCCCAAAATTAATAAGTGTTATGTTTGTATTGTTGACCCATGCACACTTGTGTGTAATTATTTATTTTTTTTATTTTGGATTTTGTGTATTTTTCAAACACATGACAAAACAGACATTTTGCTGTGAGTGTAAAAGTTTGTTTAACCCCTTCATGACCTGTGACACAGCGTATGTGTCATGAAAGGATCGCGTTCCTGCGGGTCGGGTGACCGGGGTCACTGAAAGGTTACCCAACACGCAGGCACAAGACCCTTTGTGCTTCACCACAGGGGGGTTGGCTTAACCCCTACGTGGCTATGATCGCTCTGATTGACTGTTAAAAGTGAAACAGTCCTCCCTTTATTCCGAGCCAAGACGTGTGCCCAAACAGTGGTTTAACCCCACATATGGGGTATCAGCGTACTCATAAAAAATTGCACAAGAACTTTGGGGGTCTAATTTCTCCAGTTACTCTTGGGAAAAAAAATTGGGGACTAAAAAAATTTTTTTTGTGGAAAAAAAATTATTTTTTATTTTCACAGCTCTGCGTTATAAACTTCTGTGAAGAACTTGGAGATTCAAAGTGCTCACCACACATCTAGACGAGTTCCTTGGGGATCTAGTTTAAAAATGGGGTCACTTGGGTGGGTTTCTACTGTTTAGGCACATCATGGGCTCTGCAAACTAACATGATGCCCACAGACCATTCCATCAAGTCGGCATTTCAAAACATCACTACTTCCCTTCCGAGCCCCGACGTGTGCCCATACAGTAGTTTTCTCCCACATATGGGGTACCAGTGTACTCAGGACAAACTGTACAACAACTTTTGGTGTCCAATTTCTCCTGTTACCCTTATGAAAATAAAAAATAGGGGGCTAAAAAAATCATTTTTTGAGGAAAAATATGATTTTTTATTTTCAAGGCTGTGCGTTATAAACTTCTGTATAGCACCTGGGGGTTCAAAATGCTCACTGTGCATCTAAATAAGTTCCTTAGGGGGTCTTGTTTCCAAAATGGGGTCATTTGTGGGGGAGCTCCAAAGTTTAGGCACACAGGGGCTCTCCAAACACGACATGGTGTCCGATAACGATTGGATATAATTTCCATTAAAGTCAAATGGCGCTCCTTCCCTTCTGAGCCCTGCCGTGCGCCCAAACAGTGGTTTATGACAACATATGAGGTATCTGTGTACTCAGGAGCAATTGCCCAACAAATTTTAGGATCCATTTTATCCTGTTGCCCATGCAAAAATGAAAAAATTGATGCTAAAATAAAATTTTTGGTGGAAATATTAAAATGTCCATTTTTTCCTTCCACGTTGCTTTAGTTCCTGTGCAGCACATGAAGGGTTAATAATCTTCTTGAATGTAGTTTTGAGTACCTAGAGGGGTGCAGTTTTTATAATGGTGTCACTTTTGGGTATTTGCTAACATATAGACCTCTCAAAAGTGTCTTCAAATGTGAGGTGGTCCCTAAAAAAATGTTTTTTTAAATTTTGCTGTAAAAATGATAAATCGATGGTCCACTTTTAACCCTTCTAACTTCCTACAAAAAAAAATTTTTGCTTCCAAAATTGTGCTGATGCAAAGAACACAAGTGGGAAATGTAATTTATTAACTATTTTGTGTAACATAACTCTCTGGTTTAAAAGAATAAAAATTCAAAATTTGAAAATTGCCAAATTTTAAACATTTTCACCAAATTTCCATTTTTATCACAAATAAATGCCAAAATTATCTAACTAAATTTACCACGAACATGAAGCCCAATATGTCACAAAAAAACTGTCTCCGAATCGCTAGGATCCGTTTAAGCGTTCCTGAGTTATTACCTCATAAAGGGACACTGGTCAGAATTTCAAAAAATGGCAAGGTCATGAAGAGGTTAATGTATGTAACATAATTAGTAGAGATGAACGACTTTGCCTCCAGGAGGGTCGAGTCAGGTTTCGGACCGCCGGACTTTCACAAAAGTCGAATTGAACAAAATTGGCCTACTATCGGCAAAAGTCGAAGGTCCGACTGAAACACGAAACCCAATGCAAGTCAATGGGGAAGAAAAGTCGGCAGGGAGTGGAGGACAGTAAACACAACTAAAGTACCTATTTCAATGCCAACGACATCAATTCTTATTAAGCTTGTCAACCTTAATTTACTTAATAATAATAGTTACGCATTGAAAACTGGGGGTTATTTGGCTAAAGTTGTGGAGGAGGGCTGGTCTGGCTCCAGGTTTTCGTGGGCCCCGGGCCAAAGAGTCTCAGTGGGCCCCTTTAACACATACCACAATTCATGATGCTCCGATACGGCATAGAAATATAGGTATAGTACAATGACAAATACTTCACTTCTTACATTACATGAGTGATATCTATTTTAAATTCTACAATAGCTCAAAAACCGGACAGTATACTCCTCCATACAGCATTATGGCCACCACATAATGCGCCATACAGAATAATGAAACCCATATATTGCTCATAAATAATTTGTCCCATATAATGTTCGATACAGTATATGATGAGCTCCACATAATGCTATAGTATATGATGGACCCCATGGATGTTGCTCCAGTGTATGATGGGCCTATATAATGCTCCATATTTAATGGGCCCCATATTATGCTCCAGTATATGATGGGCCCCATGGATGCTGCTCCAGTGTATGATGGGCCTATATAATGCTCCATACATAATGGGCCCCATATGATGCTCCAGTATATGATGGGCCCCATGGATGATTCTCTAGTGTATAATGAGCCCCATATAATGCTCCGAATATAATGGTCACCATATATAATGCTCCATATATAATGAGCTCCATGTGATGCCCCATAAATAATGAGCCCCATATGATGCTCTAGTATATGATGGGCCCCATATGATGCTCCAGTATATCATGGGCCCCATGGATGATGCTTTAGTGTATGATGGGCCTATATAATGCTCCATATATAATGGGCCCCATATGATGCTCCAGTGTATAATGGGCACCGGAAATGATGCTCCAGTGTATGATGGGTCCCATTTATAATGCTCCAGTGTATAATGGGCCCCGTATATGATGCTCCAGTGTATGATGGGCCCCATTTATAATGCTCCAGTGTATGATGGGCCCCATGGATGATGCTCCAGTGTACGATGGGCCAATATAATGCTCCATATATAATGGGCCCCATATGATGCTCCAGTATATGATGGGCCCCATGGATGCTGCTCCAGTGTATGATGGGCCTATATAATGCACCATATATAATGGGCCCCATATGATGCTCCAGTGTATGATGAGCCCCATATAATGCTCCAAATATAATGGTCCCTATATATAATGCTCCATATATAATGAGCTCCATGTGATGCCCCATAAATAATGAGCCCCATATGATGCTCCAGTATATGATGGCCCCATGGATGATTCTCTAGTGTATAATGAGCCCCATATAATGCTCCGAATACAATGGTCACCATATATAATGCTCCATATATAATGAGCTCCATGTGATGCCCCATAAATAATGAGCCCTATATGATGCTCTAGTATATGATGGGCCCCATATGATGCTCCAGTATATCATGGGCCCCATAGATGATGCTTTAGTGTATGATGGGCCTATATAATGCTCCATATATAATGGGCCCCATATGATGCTCCAGTGTATAATGGGCACCGGAAATGATGCTCCAGTGTATGATGGGTCCCATTTATAATGCTCCAGTGTATAATGGGCCCCGTATATGATGCTCCAGTGTACAGTCATGGCCAAAAGTTTTGAGAATGACACAAATATTATATTTTCACATGATCTGTTGTCCTCTGGTTTTTATGTGTGTTTGACAGATGTTTTTATCACAGACAGAAATATAATAATTGCAAACATATGAGTAACAAAAGCTTATATTGACAGTTAGAATGAGTTAACGCAGCAAGTCAATATTTGCAGTGTTGACCCTTCTTCTTCAGGACCTCTGCAATTCTCCCTGGCATGCTCTCAATCAACTTCTGGACCAAATCCTGACTGATAGCAGTCCATTCTTGCACAATCAACACTTTTGTTTTGTCAGAATTTTTAGGTTTTTGTTTGTCCACCCGTCTCTTGATGATTGACCACAAGTTCTCAATGGGATTAAGATCTGGGGAGTTTCCAGGCCATGGACCCAAAATCTCTATGTTTTGTTCCCTGAGCCATTTAGTTATCACCTTTGCTTTATGGCAAGGTGCTCCATCATGCTGGAAAAGGCATTGTTGATCGCCAAACTGCTCTTGGAGGGTTGGGAGAAGTTGCTCTTGGAGGACATTCTGGTACCATTCTTTATTCATGGCTGTGTTTTTAGGCAAGACTGTGAGAGAGCCGATTCCCTTGGCTGAGAAGCAACCACACACATGAATGATTTCAGGATGCTTAACAGTTGGCATGAGACAAGACTGGTGGTAGCGCTCACCTTGTCTTCTCCGAATGAGGCGTTTTCCTGATGTCCCAAACAATCGAAAAGGGGATTCATCAGAGAAAATAACTTTACCCCAGTCCTCAGCAGTCCACTGCCTGTACCTTTTGCAGAATATCAGTCTGTCCATGATGTTTTTTCTGGAGAAGTGGCTTCTTTGCTGCCCTCCTTGAGACCAGGCCTTGCTCCAAGAGTCTCCGCCCCACAGTGCGTGCAGATGCACTCACACCTGCCTGCTGCCATTCCTGAGCAAGCTCTGCACTGCTGGTAGCCCGATCCC
>JARQOD010004824.1:0-52102 GCA_033576555.1 Oophaga sylvatica
ATCACAGACAGTCTCACGTTCCCAAAGTGATCGGCTCCAGGATGATCACAGACAGTCTCACGTTACCAATGATCGGCTCCAGGATGATCACAGACAGTCTCAGTTACCATGATCGGCCCAGGATGATCACAGACAGTCTCACGTTACCAAGTGATCGGCCCAGGATGATCACACACAGTCTCACGTTATCAGTGATCGGCTCCAGGATGATCACAGACAGTCTCATGTTACCAATGATCGGCTCCAGGATGATCACAGACAGTCTCACGTTACCAATGATCGGCTCCAGGATGATCACAGACAGTCTCACGTTACCATGATCAGCTCCAGGATGATCACAGACAGTCTCACGTTACCAATGATCGGCTCCAGGATGATCACAGACAGTCTCAGTTACCAATGATCGGCTCCAGGATGATCACAGACAGTCTCACGTTACCATGATCGGCCCAGGATGATCACAGACAGTCTCACGTTACAATGATCGGCTCCAGGATGATCACAGACAGTCTCACGTTACCAATGATCGCTCCAGGATGATCACAGACAGTCTCACGTTATCAATGATCGGCTCCAGGATGATCACAGACAGTCTCATGTTACCAATGATCGCTCCAGGATGATCACAGACAGTCTCACGTTACCAATGATCGGCTCCAGGATGATCACAGACAGTCTCACGTTACCAATGATCGGCTCCAGGATGATCACAGACAGTCTCACGTTACCATGATCGGCTCCAGGATGATCACAGACAGTCTCACGTTACCAGTGATCGGCTCCATGATGATCACAGACAGTCTCACGTTACCAATGATCGCTCCAGGATGATCACAGACAGTCTCACGTTACAATGATCAGCTCCAGGATGATCACAGACAGTCTCACGTTACCAATGATCGGCTCCAGGATGATCACGGGTCTCACTTACAATGATCGGCTCCAGGATGATCACAGACAGTCTCACGTTACCATGATCGGCTCCAGGATGATCACAGACAGTCTCACGTTACCAATGATCGGCTCCAGGATGATCACAGACAGTCTCACGTTACAATGATCGGCTCCAGATGATCACAGGTCTCACGTTATCAATGATCGGCTCCAGGATGATCACAGACAGTCTCACGTTACCAGTGATCGCTCCAGGATGATCACAGACAGTCTCACGTTACCAATGATCGGCTCCAGGATGATCACAGCAGTCTCACGTTACAATGATCGGCTCCAGGATGATCACAGACAGTCTCACGTTACCAGTGATCGGCTCCAGGATGATCACAGTCTCACGTTACCAATGATCGGCTCCAGGATGATCCACAGTCTCACGTTACAATGATCGGCTCCAGGATGATCACAGACAGTCTCACGTTACCAATGATCGGCTCCAGGATGATCACAGACAGTCTCACGTTACCATGATCGGCCCAGGATGATCAACAGTTCACGTTACCAATGTTTCGGCTCCAGGATGATCACAGACGTCTCACGTTACCAATGATCGGCTCCAGGATGATCACAGACAGTCTCACGTTACCAATGATCGGCTCCAGGATGATCACACAGTCTCACGTTACCAATGATCGGCTCCAGGATGATCACAGTCTCACGTTACAATGATCGGCTCCAGGATGATCACAGTCTCACGTTACCAATGATCGGCTCCAGGATGATCACAGTCTTTCACGTTACCATGATCGGCTCCAGGATGATCACAGACGTTCACGTTACAATGATCGCTCCAGGATGATCACAGTTTCACGTTACCAATGATCGGCTCCAGGATGATCCAAAACAGTTTCACGTTACCAATGTTTCGCTCCAGGATGATCACAGTCTCACGTTACCTGTGAGGACTGTGACAGAAGACGCCGGTGTGACGCTAATCTCTTACCAAGAAGTCACCACAAAGTCCCACTGTTATAAAAAGACATGTCCTGAAGTGGATAAGATGTGCCAAAGACACCAACTGGCCTAAAGAGAGATGAAGAAACATTTTGTGCACTGATGAAAGTAAAATTGTTCTTTTTGGGTCCAAGGGCCACAGACAGTTCATCAGACGACCCCCAAACTCTGCAGCCACAGTGCACCCTGCACACAGTGAAGCATGGTGGTGAAGCATCATGATATAGGCAGGTTTCTCTTACTAGTGGACCAGTCTGCAGATATTACAATACTTAAAGTGGTCATGTTGCCTTGCGCTGAAGTGGATATGCGCATGAAATGGGTGTTTCACCAAGACAACGACCCTGAACACACCTGCAAAATCTTGGTTCCAGTCCAACAAAATGGCGTTATGGCATGGCCGGCCCAATCCCCGTATCTTAATCCGATAGAACACTTGTGGGCGACATCAAAAATGTCATTTCTGAGGCAAAGCCAACAAATGCCAAAAAATTGTGGGCTGTAGTCCGAGCATCCTGGGGCCAGAAGTTGGTGACTATGCATAGATGTGAAGCCGTTCTAAAAAACTGCGGCTAACAACTAAATATCAGGTCAGTGATTCACAGGAAGGATAAATCCTCATAAGGAATAGTAGAGACACATGCAGACACTGCGGATTATCAGAACGGACACTGGGCATTTATTGTTATTTTCTGTAAAGTCGTTAAAAATTATCTACATAACAGCGAGCGACGTTCCCGACGCCGGAGATGAAGACCGGTGTAAAGATTGAGTGATGACTCACGTTTGTGATCCCACTGCTATTATTGTGAACACTACTGTAGAGCAAATGGTCGGTCCAGGAGAAGACCACAAACCTCACCGGTAGCAGCCGCCATCTGCACCTCCACTGCTTGCTTCAAGGAATTCAGCTGTGGAAAGAACTCTTCCTTC
This sequence comes from Oophaga sylvatica, assembly GCA_033576555.1. Taxonomy (NCBI): domain Eukaryota; kingdom Metazoa; phylum Chordata; class Amphibia; order Anura; family Dendrobatidae; genus Oophaga; species Oophaga sylvatica. Next base: position 2,839 of record JARQOD010004824.1, read on the forward strand.
AGGATCATCACTTGAAGCCTCCGATGGAAGCTAGAAATGAGAAATAAGGGTCAGTGAGCTAGTGAGAGAGCGAGGGCCGGCAGGCTCAGAGAGGAGGCAGGGTCGGGGCCGGCGGGCTCAGAGAGGAGGCAGGGTCGGGGGCCGACGAGCCCACAGAGGAGGCGAGGGCGGGGGCCGATGGGCCCACAGAGGAGGCGAGGACCAGCGGGCCCACAGAGGAGGCGGGGCCAATGGGCCCACAGAGGAGGCGAGGACCAGCGGGCCCACAGAGGAGGCGAGGGCGGGGGCTGACGGGCCCACAGAGGAGGCGGGGTCGGGGGCCGAAGGGCCAACAGAGGAGGCGAGGGCCATCGAGCCCACAGAGGAGGCGGGGGCCGACGGGCCCACAGAGGAGGCGGGGGCCGACGGGCCCACAGAGGAGGCAGGGGCCGACGGGCCCACAGAGGAGGCGAGGGCCAGAGAGCCCAGAGAAGGAGCGGGGGCCAGCGGGCCCAGAGAGGAGGCAGGGTCTGAGGCCGACGGGCCCAGAGAGGAGGCGAGGGCGGGGACAGATGGGCCCAGAGAGGAGATGGGGCCGACGGGCCCAGAGAGGAGGCGAGGGCGGGGGCATACGGGCCCAGAGAGGAGGTTTGGTCAGTAAGGAGAGAGAACAGCATGGATTAGAGATGGGGTGAAAAATAAATGAAGCTCAGTGTGTGACTCAGCGATGGGCTGAAGAGGACATTGGGTTTTGTGGTAGAGAGGACATGGGGTCAGGAAGAGGATAATGGTCGTCTGATCTCACCTGGGAATTTCCACCAACATCAACATAAAAAGTTCAGGATCAGACAAGCGGCTTCTGTCTCCTTTAAATGCTCGAAGTCTCTTCACCTGTATCACAAATGAGGAAAATAGGGGAGGCCATCACAATAAACGGCAGCGGAGGAAGCGGAGGCCATCACACTATACGGCAGCGGAGGAAGCGGAGGCCATCACAATAAACGGCAGCGGAGGAAGCGGAGGCCATCACACTATACGGCAGCGGAGGAAGCGGAGGCCATCACACTACGGCAGCGGAGGAAGCGGAGACCATCACACTATACAGCAGCGGAGGAAGCGGAGGCCATCACACTATACGGCAGCAGAGGAAGCGGAGGCCATCACACTATACGGCAGCGGAGGAAGCGGAGGCCATCACACTATATGGCAGCGGAGGTCATCACACTACACGGCAGCAGAGGAAGCGGAGGCCATCACACTATACAACAGCGGAGGAAGCAGAGGCCATCACACTATACGGCAGCGGAGGAAGCGGAGGCCATCACACTATATGGCAGCAGAGGAAGCGGAGGCCATCACACTATACGGCAGCGGAGGAAGCGGAGGCCATCACACTACGGCAGCGGAGGAAGCGGAGACCATCACACTATACAGCAGCAGAGGAAGCGGAGGCCATCACACTATACGGCAGCAGAGGAAGCGGAGGCCATCACACTATACGGCAGCGGAGGAAGCGGAGGCCATCACACTATACGGCAGCGGAGGTCATCACACTACACGGCAGCGGAGGAAGCGGAGGCCATCACACTATACAACAGCGGAGGAAGCAGAGGCCATCACAATAAACGGCAGCGGAGGAAGCGGAGGCCATCACACTATATGGCAGCAGAGGAAGCGGAGGCCATCACACTATACGGCACGGAGGAAGCGGGAGGCCATCACACTACGGCAGCGGAGGAAGCGGGACCATCACACTATACAGCAGCAGAGGAAGCGGAGGCCATCACACTATACGGCAGCAGAGGAAGCGGAGGCCATCACACTATACGGCAGCGGAGGAAGCGGAGGCCATCACACTATACGGCAGCGGAGGTCATCACACTAGCACGAGCAAGCGGAGCGGAGGAGCAGGAGGCCATCACACTATGGCAGAGAACAGCGACGGGCAGGAGGGAGCGGCCATACACTATACGGCAGCGGAGGAAGCGGAGGCCATCACACTAACGGCAGTGGAGGAAGCGGAGGCCATCACACTATACGGCAGGGAGGAAGCGGAGGCCATCACACTACGGCAGTGGAGGAAGCGGAGACCATCACACTATACAGCAGCAGAGGAAGCGGAGGCCATCACACTACGGCAGGGAGGAAGGGAGGACATCCACTATCAGCAGCGAGGAAGCGGAGGCCATCACACTATACGCAGCGGAGGAAGCGGAGGCCATCAACTATACGGCAGCGGAGGAAGCGGAGGCCATCACACTATACGGCAGCGGAGGAAGCGGAGGCCATCACACATATAAGCAGCGGAGGAAGCGGAGGCCATCACACTATACGGCAGCGGAGGAAGCGGAGGCCATCACACTATAGGCAGCGGAGGAAGCGGAGGCCATCACACTATACGGCAGCGGAGGAAGCGGAGGCCATCACAATACGGCAGCGGAGGATAGCGGAGGCCATCACACTATATCGGCAGCGGAGGAAGCGGAGGCCATCACACTATACGGCAGCGGAGGTCATCACACTACACGGCAGCGGAGGAAGCGGAGGCCATCACACTATACAACAGCGGAGGAAGCGGAGGCCATCACACTATACGGCAGCGGAGGAAGCGGAGGCCATCACACTATACGGCAGCGGAGGAAGCGGAGGCCATCACACTACGGCAGTGGAGGAAGCGGAGCCATCACACTATACAGCAGCGAGGAAGCGGAGGCCATCACACTATACCCGCAGCGGAGGAAGCGGAGGCCATCACACTATACGGCAGCAGAGGAAGCGGAGGCCATCACACTATACGGCAGCGGAGGAAGCGGAGGCCATCACACTATACGGCAGCGGAGGTCATCACACTACACGGCAGCGGAGGAAGCGGAGGCCATCACCATATACAACAGCGAGGAAGCAGAGGCCATCACAATAAACGGCAGCGGAGGAAGCGGAGGCCATCACACTATATGGCAGCAGAGGAAGAGAGGCCATCACACTATACGGCAGCGGAGGAAGCGGAGGCCATCACACTTACGGCAGCGGAGGAAGCAGGAGACCATCACACTATACAGCAGCAGAGGAAGCGGAGGCCATCACACTATAGGCAGCAGAGGAAGCGGAGGCCATCACACTATACGGCAGCGGAGGAAGCGGAGGCCATCACACTATCGGCAGCGGAGGTCATCACACTACACGGCAGCGGAGGAAGCGGAGGCCATCACACTATGGCAGCGGGAGGAAGCGGAGGCCATCACACTATACGGCAGCAGAGGAAGCGGAGGCCATCACACTATACGGCAGCAGAGGAAGCGGAGGCCATCACACTATACGGCAGCGGAGGCCATCACACTATACGGCAGCGGAGGAAGCAGAGGCCATCACACTATACGGGAGCGGAGGAAGCGGAGGCCATCACACTATACGGCAGCAGAGGAAGCGGAGGCCATCACACTATACGGCAGCAGAGGAAGCGGAGGCCATCACACTATACGGCAGCGGAGGTCATCACACTACACGGCAGCGGAGGAAGCGGAGGCCATCACACTATACAACAGCGGAGGAAGCAGAGGCCATCACACGATACGGCAGCGGAGGAAGCGGAGGCCATCACACTATACGGCAGCGGAGGAAGCGGAGGCCATCACACTATACGGCAGCGGAGGAAGCGGAGGCCATCACACTATACGGCAGCGGAGGAAGCGGAGACCATCACACTATACGGCAGCAGAGGAAGCGGAGGCCATCACACTATACGGCAGCAGAGGAAGCGGAGGCCATCACACTATACAGCAGCGGAGGAAGCGGAGGCCATCACACTATACGGCAGCGGAGGAAGCGGAGGCCATCACACTATACGGCAGCGGAGGAAGCAGAAGCCATCACACTATACAGCAGCGGAGGAAGCGGAGGCCATCACACTATACAACAGCGAAGGCCATCACACTATACAGCAGCAGAGGAAGCGGAGGCCATCACACTACACGGCAGCGGAGGCCATCACACTATACAGCAGTAGAGGAAGTTGAGGCCATCACACTACACGACAGCAGAGGCCATCACACTATAGAGCAGCAGAGGAAGCGGAGGCCATCACACTATACAGCAGCAGAGGAAGCGGAGGCCATCGCACTATATGGCAGCGGAGGCCATCACACTATACGGCAGGGGAGGCAGCGGAGGCCATCACACTATACAGCAGTAGAGGAAGCTGAGGCCATCACACTATACGACCACAGAGGCCATCACACTATAGAGCAGCAGAGGAAGCGGAGGCCATCACACTATACAGCAGCAGAGGAAGCGGAGGCCATCACACTATACAGCAGCAGAGGAAGCGGAGGCCATCGCACTATATGGCAGCGGAGGCCATCACACTATACGGCAGGGGAGGCAGCGGAGGCCATCACACTATACGGCAGGGGAGGCAGCTGAGGCCATCACACTATACGGCAGCAGAGGCCATCACACTATACTCCAGGGGAGGCAGCGGAGGCCATCACACTATACACCAGGGGAGGCAGCAGAGGCCATCACACTATACTCCAGGGAAGGAAGCGGAGGCCATCACACTATACACCAGGGGAGGCAGCAGAGGCCATCACACTATACTCCAGGGAAGGAAGCGGAGGCCATCACACTATACACCAGGGGAGGCAGCAGAGGCCATCACACTATACACCTGGGGAGGCAGCAGAGGCCATCACACTATACACCAGGGGAGGCAGCAGAGGCCATCACACTATACTCCAGGGAAGGAAGCGGACGCCATCACACTATACACCAGGGGAGGCAGCAGAGGCCATCACACTATACTCGAGGGGAGGCAGCGGAGGCCACACACTATACACCAGGGGAGGCAGCAGAGGCCATCACACTATACTCCAGGGAAGGAAGCGGTGGCCATCACACTATACACCTGGGGAGGCAGCAGAGGCCATCACACTATACTCCAGGGAAGGAAGTGGAGGCCATCACACTATACACCAGGAGAGGCAGCAGAGGCCATCACACTATACTCGAGGGGAGGCAGCGGAGGCCACACACTATACACCAGGGGAGGCAGCAGAGGCCATCACACTGTACTCCAGGGAAGGAAGCGGTGGCCATCACACTATACACCTGGGGAGGCAGCAGAGGCCATCACACTATACTCGAGGGGAGGCAGCGGAGGCCATCACACTATACACCTGGGGAGGCAGCAGAGGCCATCACACTATACTCGAGGGGAGGCAGCGGAGGCCACACACTATACACCAGGGGGCAGAAGAGCCCATCACACTATACTCCAGGGGAGGCAGCAGAGGCCATCAAACTATACTCCAGGGGAGGCAGCAGAGGCCATCACACTATACTCCAGGGAAGGAAGCGGTGGCCATCACACTATATAACTGGGGAGGCAGCAGAGGCCATCACACTATACTCGAGGGGAGGCAGCGGAGGCCATCACACTATACTCGAGGGGAGGCAGCAGAGGCCATCACACTATACTCGAGGGGAGGCAGCAGAGGCCATCACACTATACACCAGGGGAGGCAGCGGAGGCCATCACACTATACACCAGGGGAGGCAGCAGAGGCCATCACACTATACTCCAGGGAAGGAAGCGGTGGCCATCACACTATACTCCTGGGGAGGCAGCAGAGGCCATCACACTATACTCGAGGGGAGGCAGCGGAGGCCACACACTATACACCAGGGGAGGCAGAAGAGCCCATCACACTATACTCCAGGGGAGGCAGCAGAGGCCATCAAACTTTACTCCAGGGGAGGCAGCAGAGGCCATCACACTATACTCGGGTGGAGACAGCGGAGGCCATCACACTATACGGCAAGGGAGGCTGCAGAGGCCATCACACTATACTCGAGGGGAGGCAGCGGAGGCCATCACACTATACACCAGGGGAGGCAGCGGAGGCCATTACACTATACTCGAGGGGAGGCAGCGGAGGCCATCACACTATACACCAGGGGAGGCAGCAGAGGCCATCACACTATACTCCAGGGAAGGAAGCGGAGGCCATCACACTATACACCAGGGGAGGCAGCAGAGGCCATCACACTATACTCGAGTGGAGGCAGCGTGTTGTGAATACTCTGGAGGCGACTTATGAGCTGGGGCTCCCTCGGTGGTTGCTGAGGGTAATGAACTAATTGCTGAATGGCCTTCAGCTGGCTCTGAATGGACTGATATAAGTGACCTGAGTTCCCATCAGCCTTGCCGGTAATCAATTGTTATTCATGGTTTTGCTTGGAGCTCAGCTTGCATTCCTGCTCTCTTTCAGATAAGTGATTTGCTATTTTTTTCCTCTTGTTGGATTTTCCTCGCCTGTTTTGCTGCTTGCACGGGACTGCAGCCTGGTCCCTTTTAGGGTCTGGCGCTGCAATTGTGCTCATTTTGTATTTGCACTTTTGCTCTGTTCCTTTGTCACTTTTTATTTGCTGTGTTGCTGTGTGTTACACCAGAGATCTGATTTAGGTGGTTGAGATCGTGTGATCTCAGTTTTTTTGTTAATCAGAAGTGTTGGTATTTTTGTCAGGGTTTTTTTGGGTTGCAGTCAGAATTCTTTCCTATACTTTTCTATCTAGACAGATTGGGCCCCAGTGTTTGCTCATTCTATTTTCTGTCTGTGTCCGTATTTTCTTCTTGTCTAACCGCCATTACATGTTTGAGGGCTTCCTATTTCTTTGGGGGATCTGCTCCGGGGCAGATAGCTTTCATCTTTCTGCCTTTAGGTGTAGCTATCCTCCGGCTGTGACGAGGCATCTAGGATCACCGTAGGTACGCTCAACGGCTACTTCTGGTGTGGCGGTTAGTTTAGGGTACTGCAATCCAATAGTTTCCAGCCTCTCTGGTGTATTACTGCTTTTGCTATTTTTGCAATTTCTCCTCAGCTACCGAAACATAACACAGCGGAGGCCGTCACACTATACGGCAAGGGAGGCTGCAGAGGCCATCACACTATACTCAAGGGGAGGCAGTGGAGGCCATCACACTATACACCAGGGGAGGCAGTGGAGGCCATCACACTATACTCCAGGGGAGGCAGCAGAGGCCATCACACTATACGGAAGCAGAGGTCATCAAACTATACTCCAGGGGAGGCAGCAGAGGCCATCACACTATATGGAAGCGGAGGCCATCACACTATACTCCAGGGGAGGCAGCGGAGGCCATCACACTGTACTCCAGGGGAGGCAGCGGTGGCCGTCGCACTATACTCGAGTGAAGGCTATAAGTGGATGGTCTTGTATAGAGGGCAGGTGTGAGGTCTGCTGGGAATTGTTTTTATAGTGAGGCTTCATGAGGTGACGGCCTCAGGTTATGGAGGAGCTCTCTGTACAGCTCATCCACTTACCTCATCTTTTTCTGGGAGAAGTCGCAATAGTTCCCCCAACTTTTCTGCCCCAAAGTTTGATCCCACTCCTTGCTTTATGTCTGCGACCATCACCGGCACCGGTCTGAGGAGACAATGATGGAGAAGGATCGGAATGGAGAAGGTTTGACATATATGCACCGCCGGCTGCGCTCCCAGACACCCATGGAGACCCCCCATAGCCATATTCCATTGCCCTCCGCCATGTTTCCACACATTCCCAGTCATGCACCCTGGCTATGTTCCCATGCCCCCATTCATCCTCTCATGCCCCAGTCATTCTCCCACGCACCCCCAGTCATCCTCCCACGCAACCCCAGTCATCCTCCCACGCACCCCCAGTCATCCTCCCACATCCCCCAGTCATCCTCCCACGCACCCCCAGCCACACTCCCACGCCCCCCCAGTCATCCTCCCATGCCCCCCAGTCATCCTCCCATGCCCCCCAGTCATCCTCCCATGCCCCCCCAGGCACATTCCCACGCACCCCCAGTCATCCTCCCACGCACCCCCAGCCACACTCTCACACCCCCAGTCATCCTCCCACGCACCCCAATCATTCTACCACACCCCTCAGTCATCCTCCCATGCCCCCCCAGCCACACTCCCACGCACCCCCAGTCATCCTCCCATGCCCCCCCAGTCACACTCCCACGCACCCCCAGTCATCCCACGCACCCCAGCCATCCTCCCACGCCCCCCAGGCACACTCCTACGCCCCCAGCCACACTCCCACACCCCCAGTCATCCTCCCACGCACACCCAGCCATCCTCCCATGCCCCCAGTCATCCTCCCACCCCCCCAACCATCCTCCCACGCACCCCCAGCCATCCTCCCACACACCCCAGTCATCCTCCCACGCACCCCAGCCATCCTCCCACGCACCCCCAGCCATCTTCCCACGCACCCCCAGCCATCCTCCCACGCACCCCCAGCCATCCTCCCACGCACCCCCAGTCATCCTCCCATGCCCCCAGTCATCCTCCCATGCCCCCAGTCATCCTCCCACGCACCCCAACCAACCTCCCACGCACCCCCAGTCATCCTCCACGGCCCCGTCATCCTCCCACGGCCTTACCTCTTGAACTGCTTCAAGAAGATGCCGAGGTTCATGCTTCGCTTAGAATCCAACAGAGACATCTACAGGAAGAAAGAGCAAGACATGAAAGACATGGCACAGATACAGTCACAGAAATTAGTTTTGTGTTTTCCCTACATGCAGCGGCAGGAGGTCCTGTGTGAGTGGTTAGCTGTCATTATTATCCACACGGATATGGGGTACATACACATGGTGTGACGACACAGGCTTATCTATATGCCGCCTTATGATTTTTTTATTCTTCAGTTAGGCAACAGTCTGAAATGTTGACTCTTCTTTCATGCAGAGTTATGGAACAATGGTGTTTGTGGATATGGTGATTACACATTGTCCAGGCCAGCCAGTTTGTTAACTTGCAAAACAGAGGAGGAAAAACGATGCAAATAGATTATATAATGAAACAATGCGAGTTGGTCTCCTCTCCATTCTTCCCCCGTACCTGTGAATGCTGGTTATATGCCTCTGTAACATGAGACAGATATAACTTCAGACATCCAAGAGACCCAGAGATTCAAAGAACCAGAGACTCTCTACAGGACAGCAGCCAAGGCCTTGTGGCTTCATCACATCCTGGCATTATTGGGGAACCTTGGCACTGATGGTTCGGAGATTTGTGTGTGTATTCCCGGCCTGGGACAGGTGACATACATACGGCCCTCACTGCAGAGTGCCCCAAAAGCCAGTACGTGACAAGGCAGCCTTTCCAGCGACTACTTATCCTAGGTGCAGTTCCCTGACTGACCTGAGGGTAAGGGGGGCGCCAGAGAGCTGCAAGTTCATAACCGGAACTGAAACAAACATTGGATTCCCTGACATTCCCAAACTTTTGGATGGCCCACAGATTTCGTATCTCCCGCCAGTATAGTCTGTAGTCACAGTCCACACTGCTCTGGATTATAGGTAACACAACCAACGTCCATGTGTCAGGAAGATATGAATTATTTTCCATTGTTCTGGGGACACAACAAGAGCTGGCCTACTACTCTTCCCACCACTGGTTTCTGTAGTACCAAATGCTACATACAGCACCTCTCTCTCTCCCACCGCCCCACTTCAAGCAAATGGTCAGTTGGAATGCTGAGTTTTATTGCCTGTCAGGACTAGCAGAGTCTTTTAAGCAAAACTCCACAAGTCAAATTCAATAATACACATTAATCCCAGAAACATGAAAATCAGATTTCCAGGATCGGGGCACTTGGGGTTACACATGGCAGCATTTTGCGGCATTTAGGGCTATCAGGAACCTGGGAAATGAATTTCTGCCCACCAGCAAATCACAGACATACCGTGTGTGGACTCTAAAAAACGGTAAAATCACAGGGGACAAAATAATGCTAATATCTTCTGCCTCTGAGCTACCAGGCCAAAGATATGGAGAAAAGGAGTTATCGGTAACTTTCCAAGATATGTGCACCTCCCAGAAAACAGCCCAGATGTGAGGTCAGAAAAGTTTATGGCGAAGCATAAAACAGGAACCTCCATCTCTGGCAGTCATTCAGAGCCAGGAGAGACGGCTGAGCACCATGCTGTGGTACTGGATCATTTCCTTGGGATCTCTCCTCCCCTTTATCGACACGTCATACCTGTGACTGAGATTCAGTAAGTTTCGTATTTTAGCCCTTTTATTTCATAACTGTTTGTACATATTTGTAGTTTGTCTCTTTTGTAATATCATTTGTATCTTTTGTAAACGCTGCCGATTCTTCCGGAGTAACATTATACGTTTGCTTAGTTCTTCTTGTTCTATGAGCGATCCGCCACATACTCCACGCAAATCCGCGTTACCAAACGGGTGTCCGATCCACATATAAGAGGTCGGTGGTGGCAGCATAGTTTTCATAATTATGTGATGTTGGGGACTTGATGGTGACTGGATCGAGGTATATATGTGTTCGTATCACGAACCGGTGGTATATATACATCCCGTCACATCACGTGCAGCAATATTCAACATAATTTAGAGAAGCTGCGCTTATTTTCTTACCCTCTGTCAATACCCTTATTGGCCAGCAGTGTAAGTGGGCGCCAGAGAGCTGCAAGTTCCTGACTAAGTTCGTGACACCATGTACCTGCAACAACAATCCTAAAGACAATTCCTAAAATCCAGACGACAGCTGTAGCCAGGTGAACCAGCCTAGCCGGCAACCGATCTCCAAACTCCATAGGCTATCCGTCCATGTGCTCCAGGATGTCATCCTCAATCCACTCCATGACTAAACGTGTGACTTCATGTTCTCCCTCCCTGGGATCAGTCCTCTGAATGAGCAGAAGTGTTCACACCCTCCCCCTTATACATTTACTTTTAGCTCAAAGAGTGAAGCATGTTCCAGAAGCCCATCATCTGGGGCTGCATGTGAGACCCCCTGTGGTGACTGCTCCCTGGGGTCTACAATCCCCATCCACACAATGGGCCCAGGGCTGGGAGAACAATGGCTTGATGCCTCTGACATACTGGTGAGATTAGAAAAGAAGGATTGCTTTACATTTACCCTTAAGGTACTGCCACACTACACAATCCCGCTAGCGATCTCGTTAGCGTCGCATACTAATGAGATCGCTAGCGGGATTGTTTCTATATCGCTAGTAGCTACCTAACTTAGCGATATAGTTAACGACGCTATCGCGGTTAGCGATCTCCTTAACGACTTTAGCGGTACAAAAGTACCGCTAAATCGCTAAGAAAAGGTGCTACACTTAGCGATTATACTTACCCAGCGGGAGCGCCGACGATAAAATAGGGTCCGGAACGATTCCAGCGTTGAGCGAGATCACAACAGGAAGCTCGTCGCTGGAAGCTGCCGCACTGAACAACATCGCTAACGGGATCGCTAAATAGTGACGTTTTTTAGCGATCCCGTTAGCGATGTTGTTTAGTGTGGCATACCCTTTAGCCACATGCGTAAAGTCAGCGTTTTAATGCAATCCCACGGCGCTGCGATTCCATCAAATTAATAAACATGCCGCGTATTTCACCGCAATGCCATTACGCCCTGCAAAAATACGCAGCATGGGCACAGCAATGCGTAATCCTATAGGATTGCACGGGATGCATTTTGTTACCGTTTTTTAAGCGATTACACAGTGGCAAAACGCAGCAAAAATGCTTAAAAAATGCAACGTGGGCACACAGCCTTACTGTCACTGAATGGAAACATTGATTCCTGAGGCTGAACTGCCGAGCCAGAAAATCTCTAACAAAACAAAATACCGATGTAACCGGTGCTCCGTGCTGGAAAAGTCTGCATCCCTCAGAGCCGTGGACTCCGCTCTACGGGCAATGGTCCAATAGTCTTTAGTAAGTGGCCGGATCCTCACACGGACGTCCTTCATTTCTAGGATTTGTGTGATTAGTCCTGTGCACTCATCGTTACACCGTGCACTTTATTTATGGTCCTATGTGACGAAATCTGGTTTATTAATTTGTCATACAACTTTTATACTGTTTCTGTTTAGTGGCTAATGAGCAGCTTTCTCGCAGTTATATGCAGGCACTTTATACTACTTGGCTTAGGGCAGGAGGCACATAACAGTGATGGAAGAAACCAAAGTCTGTCCCAACATGACTACCGGTGCTCCTGTGTGATGCTGTCCTGTGACTAGCCAGAAATGGAAACAGACCAAGCAACTGAAATGTCATAGGAAGTGATTTTCTCATGATTTGAACACCCATTACCTCCATCTTGTGCCGGTCACTACACTGTTTAGCCATTTGCTACAGAAAACAATGTTATCTGTCATCCACAAAGCTCTCCACAGTTGTGCACCACCCTACCTCTCATCTCTACCTACCACCTACCCGTCCTCTCCACAGTGCTGCACTGACCTAGATCTCCTCATCTCTACCTACCACCTACCTGTCCTCTCCACAGTGCTGCACTGCCCTAGATCTCCTCATCATCTCTGTCTATCACCTACTTGTCCTCTCCACAGTGCTGCACCACCCTACATCTCCTCCTCATCTCTGCCTACCACCCTCCAGTCCTCTCCACAGTGCTGCACCATCCTACATCTACTCCTCATCTCTGTCTACCACGTACCTGTCCTCTCCACAGTGCTGCATACCCCTACATCTCCTCTTCATCTCTACCTACCACCTACCCGTCCTCTCCACAGTGCTGCACTCCCCTACATCCCCTCCTCATCTGTCTACCACCCTTATCCGTCCTCTCCGCAGTGCTACATCGCCCTACATCTCCTCCTCATCTCTACCTACCAGTCCTCTCCACAGTGTAGCACCGCTCTACATCTTCTCATCTCTGTCTACCACCTACCTGTCCTCACCACAGTGCTGCACCACCCTACATCTCCTCATCTCTGCTGCCATCAGGTATACCAGCTACTCATAGATGCTCCTATTATAGACATGTGCTACTATATAGACATGCGATATTGTACCTAATGTGCTATATGCATGAGCATTAATCCTGATGTGTAGTTTACTAGATATATCTTGCAATTCAGTGGTTGTTGTTTCCTAAGCCTGATTTCTTTACATAAATGCCGGCTATTATATGATTATTTAATATCATGGCAATGGATATTACATTCAACCATTAGCAATTTGTTGTAATGCCCAGGGTGTAGCCACACTGATATATGTTCATATATTCATTGAGATACTTATTATTACTTTTGGGACTGTTCCTCTGATTCATTCCCCCTTTTCCATATTGGTTGGATTGCGATGCAGGAGTCCGCACTCCATTTCTCCCTTGATTTGTTATTCCTGTCCTTTATTCTTGTACTATTTTATGTCATGTATTCTGTACAATAAAATTTGTTTTTATTATGCATTGGACTAGTTTGATCGCATTTTTCTGAGTTTTTCTCAAGTTTTGGTTATCTCCTCATCTCTGTCTACCACCTACCCGTCCTCTCCATAGTACTGCACCACCCTACATCTCCTCCTCATCTCTGTCTACCACCTACCTGTCCTGTCCACAGTGCTGCACCATCCTACATCTCCTCATCTGTCTACCACCTACCCATCTTCTCCACAGTACTGCACCACCCTACAGTCATGGCCAAAAGTTTTGAGAATGACACAAATATTAATTTTTACAAAGTCTACTGCTTCACTTTTTCTAATGGCAATTTGCATATACTCCAGAATGTTATAAAGAGTGATCAGCTTAACAGCAATTACTTGCAAAGTCAATATTTGGCTAGAAAATGAACTTTATCCCCCAAAACACATTTCAACATCATTGCAGCCCTGCCTTAAAAGGACCAGCTAACCTCTTTTCAGTGATTGCTCCATTAACACAGGTGTGGGTGTTGAGGACATGGCTGGAGATCAATCTGTCATGATTAAGTAAGAATGACACCACTGGACACTTTAAAAGGAGGCTGGTGCTTGGCATCATTGTTTCTCTTCTGTTAACCATGGTTATCTCTAAAGAAACACGTGCAGTCATCATTGCAATGCACAAAAATGGCCTAACAGGGAAGAGTATCGTAGCTAGAAAGATTGCACCTCAGTCACCAATCTATCGCATCATCAAGAACTTCAAGGAGAGAGGTTCCGTTGTTGCCAAAAGGGCTCCAGGGCACCCAAGAAAGACCAGCAAGTGCCAGGACCGTCTGTTAAAAGTGTTTCAGCTGCGGGATCGGTCTACCAGCAGTGCAGAGCTTGCTCAGGAATGGCAGCAGGCAGGTGTGAGTGCATCTGCACGCACTGTGAGGCAGAGACTCTTGGATCAAGGCCTGGTCTCAAGGAGGGCAGCAAAGAAGCCACTTCTCTCCAGAAAAAACATCATGGACAGACTGATATTCTGCAAAAGGTACAGGCAGTGGACTGCTGAGGACTGGGGTAAAGTTATTTTCTCTGATGAATCCCCTTTTCGATTGTTTGGGACATCAGGAAAACGCCTCATTCGGAGAAGACAAGGTGAGTGCTACCACCAGTCTTGTCTCATGCCAACTGTTAAGCATCCTGAAACCATTCATGTGTGGGGTTGCTTCTCACCCAAGGGAATCGGCTCTCTCACAGTCTTGCCTAAAAACACAGCCATGAATAAAGAATGGTACCAGAATGTCCTCCAAGAGCAACTTCTCCCAACCCTCCAAGAGCAGTTTGGCGATCAACAATGCCTTTTCCAGCATGATGGAGCACCTTGCCATAAAGCAAAGGTGATAACTAAATGGCTCAGGGAACAAAACAGAGATTTTGGGTCCATGGCCTGGAAACTCCCCAGATCTTAATCCCATTGAGAACTTGTGGTCAATCATCAAGAGACGGGTGGACAAACAAAAACCTAAAAATTCTGACAAAATGAAAGCATTGATTGTGCAAGAATGGACTGCTATCAGTCAGGATTTGGTCCAGAAGTTGATTGAGAGCATGCCAGGGAGAATTGCAGAGGTCCTGAAGAAGAAGGGTCAACACTGCAAATATTGACTTGCTGCATTAACTCCTTCTAACTGTCAATATAAGCTTTTGTTACTTCTATGTTTGCAATTATTATATTTCTGTCTGTGATAAAAACATCTGTCAAACACACATAAAAACCAGAGGGCAGCAGATCATGTGAAAATATAATATTTGTGTCATTCTCAAAACTTTTGGCCATGACTGTACATCTACTCCTCATCTCTGTCTACCACCTACCTGTCCTCTCCACAGTGCTGCACCACCCTACATTTACTCCTCATCTCTGTCTACCACCTACCTGTCCTCTCCACAGTGCTGCACCACCCTACATCTCCTCCTTATCTCTTCCTACCCATCTTGTGAAGAACGGCTGCCGACTGCCACACGGTAGACCGGGATATCACGGCTTATGATCCCACCGCTACCACCTATATGACGAAAAAATACTGATGGCTGCTGCCGCCCGACCCACTGTGTCAGGAATAATCTGCAGGCGCTTATTTTAGTTATCCCACTGCTGCTACAATATACCACGAACTGCAGGGGTTTATATTTATCCACTTCCAGCTCCACTTAGGAACTTGCAGCTCTCTGGGAACTGCACCTGGGATAATTAGTCACCAGACAGGCCGCTTGGATGTGTGCTGGCTATTGGGCACGCTGCAGTGAGGGAATTATAATTACTCCTAGCTGCGGCAAGGCGATACACTTATAAGACCCGCAGTGCCCAAAAGCCCAGCACACACACACACTATACTGCCACCAGCTATGATTCTCTTAATCAAGAATTAATTAAGAGGGTCCATAGCAAACCCAAATTAGTAGCGTAGTTACTTCAGGCACGTGCTAATTCGTTTATAGAGCAGGAGAACCAAACTAATAATTTTATATGTTCCTAAAATGCAGGCAGTGTTTATACAGTATAAAAAGAGATGTAACAAGCTGAGACAATACAATTATGTACAATGCAATTAAAATAAAAACAGGGTTAAAGGTGAAAAACTTACATGGCACTTGGATCATTGCAGGCAAGACAGGCTGGGGGAAGGGTGACACGTCACAATGCATCACAGAGGCACTCTACATCTGGTGTCCAGGACAGATCTCAGGCAAAATTACCTGGCCCTGCCTTATAGACCTGTGGCCGTGACATCATAAAAAGGGTGGCGTTACCGGGGTCCTCCTCTTGCTCTAAGTGTTAGTCTTGGTTTAGAAAACTCATAACTATCATAACTCAGAGATGGAGTCTCTTACGGCGATGTACGGCGTACCATTGTACTCCGCAAGACATTGGCGTGCATTTAGGTCTAAACGCAGAGTGCCTGGGTGGATCGGCTAGGCAGGAATCTGTTTCTCGGGTTCTGCTGGTGCCAGCGCTTAGAAAATTCACTGATCATCGGCTTCACCGATGAATTGGCAGATATGAAAATTTCATACTCATAACATACACAGGAGCCAAGATATTTACTCTTGAATAACTACCATTCAACAAAGGAACAGACTATGTGGTTCCTAAACCGCTTTCAGCTGGCCTCCCAGTGAGGGCTAGCCACCTGGAATCAGATTACACAGAGAGTGCAGTGAGCTGAAGGGGGGGAGGAAGCCAACAGGCTGCGGCTGCAAAACCTAATGAATGCAGCAGTTGGGTGGAAAGTTATAGAGAAGCACAAAGAATGGAGCTCTCACTCCAAGTTATAGTCACACCTCCACTTCTTAGAGTGCGCTAAGGAGGCATGACCTGTCGGAAATCCACCATGCGCACCTCAGTGGGTTCGCCACGTCGGGACAACCCATCAGCATTCCCATGTTCGCGGCCTTTCTTGTGTTGTACTGCTGTAAGGCAAGGCTCCAGCGTAGCAACCTACCATTGGTTCCGGACACGGTTTGCAGCCAGCTCAAAGGGTTATGGTCGGTTACCACCGTGAAGGTGCATCCATACAGGTAGGGCTGCAAACGTTGCAGTGCCCAGACCATGGCCAGGCACTCCTTCTCAATGGTGAAGTATGCCACTTCCCTCGGCAGAAGTTTCTGGCTCAGGTACAACACGGGGTGCTCCTGGTTCCCCAAATCGACCTGGCTGAGTACAGCACCAAGGCCAAATTCGCTGGCGTCAGTCTGTACCAGGAATGGCAGACTGCTGTCGATGGCTTTCAACACTGGAGAGCTGTACAGGGCTGTTTTCAAAGCTCGGAATGCTGCCTCACAGCCATCTGTCCAGTTGACTGTTTGGGGTAGACTGTGCTTGGTGAGGTCCGTCAAGGGTTTTGCAATGGCGCTATAGTTCTGTTCGAACCGCCTATAGTACCCTGCAGTGCCCAGGAAGGACATCACCTGCTTTTTGGTCCTGGGGGTGGGCCAGGACACGATCGCGTCCATTTTCTCTGGCTCTGGACTCATGGATCCCCCGCCTACCCGGTGCCCCAGGTAGTGGACCTCCCTCATGCCCATCTGGCATTTTCCCAGCTTGATGGTCAGACCTACCTGGTGAATATGCTTGAGCACCTCCTGGAGATGCTGAAGGTGTTCCTCCCAGGTGGAACAGAAGACGGCAATGTCGTCCAGGTACGCCACAGCGTACTTCTCCAGTCCCTGAAGCAGGTGGTTGACCATCCGCTGAAAAGTGGCAGGGGCATTCTTCATGCCAAAGGGCATGACCGTGGACTTGTACAGCCCAAAAGGGGTGATAAAGGCGGATTTCTCCTGCGCCTCAGGGCTCAGGGAAATCTGCCAGTATCCCCGGCTTAAATCCATGATGGATATGTATTTGGCATTCGCCAACCGCTCCAGCAAGTCCTCGATGCGTGGCATAGGGTGTGCATCAGAGGTAGTGATGGCGTTGAGCCCCCTGTAGTCCACGCAGAACCGGGTGGACCGATACTTTTTTGGCACGAGAACTACAGGTGAGGCCCACGTGCTTTTGGACCGTCGAATCACCCCCAGCTGCAACATCTCGTCGATCACTTGGCGCATAACCTGCTGCGCCTCAGAGATCCGATAAGGGGTTCGCCGTAGTGGGGCATGATTCCCGGTGTCCACCTCATGAACTGCCAACTTCGTCCGTCCGGGTCGGTTGGAGAACACGGCCCGGAAGGGTTCCAGGGTGGCCAGCAACTGCGACCGCTGGGGTACGGTTAGCGAAGCACTTACCTCCATGTCCTCAATGGACCCATCGGCCTTGGCTTGGGCCAGCATGTCTAGGAGGGGGTCTTCCTCCCCGTCCTCGGGCAGGTTGCAGACCGGTAGGACGCAGGCTTCACGTTCGTGATGGGCCTTCATCATGTTGACGTGAAAGGCCTTGCGCCTACCCCGAGCGTGGTCAAGCGTGACCACATAGGTGACTGGGTTGAGATGTTGGTGTACGACGTACGGGCCTTCCCAGGCTGCCTGAAGCTTATCCTTTGGTACGGAGACCAGCAACCACACCTTTTGACCCACCTGGTAGGTCCGCTCCCGGGCGTTGTGGTCGTACCAGTGCTTCTGGTCAGCCTGAGCCTGCGTCATGTTGTCATGCACCAACTGCGTCAAGGTCTGCATCTTGTCGCGGAAGCGCATGACATACTCCACGATGGACACTTCCGTGGGGTTGGGCTCATCTTCCCAGGATTCTCATATCAACCCAAGGGGTCCCCGGACTCGCCTACCATACAGGAGCTCGAAGGGGGAGAACCCCGTCGAAGCCTGCGGCACTTCTCTGTAGGCGAATAGCAGGTGTGGGAGGTACCGCTCCCAGTTGCGTCACTGGGTCTCAACCAGCATGCGAAGCATCTGTTTGAGGGTACCATTAAAGAGCTCACACAAACCATTGGTCTGTGGGTGATACGCACTCAAAACCATACGCGTCACCTGCATTTTCTTGCAGAGAGCCTCCATTAGGCGAGACATAAATTGGGTCCCTTGATCGGTAAGCATCTCCCTGTGAAATCCTACCAGTGAAAAGATGGTCACCAGTGCATCCGCCACCTTATCTGCCCTAGTTGAGGACAGAGCCACTGCCTCCGGGTACCGGGTAGCGTAGTCTACCACAGTAAGGATGTATCGCTTTCCAGAGCTGCTGGTGATGGCCAGCGGGCCCACAATGTCCACCGCGATCCTCTGGAAAGGCTCCTCTATCACTGGCAAAGGGATCAGGGAGCCTTAAGAGCAGGCCCAGCCTTCTCCACTCTTTGACAGGTGATACAGGAGCAGCAGTAGTTAGTCACATCTGTCCCCATCTTGGGCCAATAGAAGTGTTGAGACAGCCGTGCCTTAGTTTTGCTGACCCCCAAGGGTCCAGCAAGTGGAATCTCATGGGCAATCCGCAACAACTCACCTCGAAACTGGTACGGGATAACCAGCTGTTTTTCCCTCAACCACTCCTCTTGGGAATCTCCGGGTACGGTCTCCCGGTACAACCTTCCTCGTTCCCAGAATACCCTCTCCTTATCAGTCACGGAGGTGGGCGTCTCGGCGAGGAGCCTCAAGTTGTCCGCTCTTGCATCTGAGTGCAGAGCGGCCTGGAACTCCTGGCTGGAGGCAGCCAGAAGTGACGTCAGGGTTCCTTCCTCACTAGGACCGGCTCAGGGTCCACCTCTGATTCAGTTACTCCTGTAGCGGAGGATGGTCCAGGTGGCAGGTTGCTACATGCGATCTGGGCACTCTGACTGCGGGTGACAGCAGCTATATATGCGGTCTCCCCGGGGATTACTACAGACCCATCAGCCTACGCTGCTATGGGCTCTACCTCCCCATCCACCCCCAACACTTCAGGAGCAGTGCTACTTATGGGCCAGTTACCTTCCTCGGGGGCACTGGTCAGTGGCATGGTGTCACCTTCCTCACAGTTCCCATGCACCTCCCCATTTCCTTGAGCACTATCGCATGCTCCTGCTAGGGGTTCCTCAGCCATCTCACTCCGCAGAGTGGTGTTAGGGACGTAGTACGCAACCATCCTCCCCAGAGCAGTCCCCAATAAAACATCAGTGGGCAGGTTTTCAGACACCCCCACTTCCTTCACCCAGCTCCCAGCACCCCAGTCAATGAAAACCTGGGCCATCAGCAAGGGGCAGCGGACGCCCCCAATCCCGGTGACAGTTAGGGTTTTCCCCGGAATCAACTCTTCAGGGGCTGCCAGTTCGGGTCGGATGAGGGTTCGTTCAGCCCCGGTATCCTTGAGGCCTGTAGCAAGACGGGCCCCCACACGGACGTGCTGCATGTTGTCATCAACCCTCCCCACCACACCACCCACCAAAAGAACAGAGGCGTTGGGCCCGGAGGCCTTGGCTGGGGATGGGTGACACGTCACAATGCATCACAGAGGCACTCTACATCTGGTGTCCAGGACAGATCTGAGACAAAATTACCTGGCCCTGCCTTATAGACCTGTGGCCATGACATCATAAAAATGGTGGAGTTACCGGGGTCCTCCTCTTGCTCTAAGTGTTAGTCTTGGTTCAGAAAACTCATAACTATCATAACTCAGATGGAGTCTCTTACAGCAATGCACAGCGTACCATTGTACTCCGCAAGACGTTGGCGTGCATTTAGGTCAAAACGCAGAGAGCCTGGGTGGATCTGCTAGGCAGGAATCTGTTTCTTGGGTTCTGCTGGTGCCAGCGCTTAGAAAATTCACTGATCATCGGCTTCACCGATGAATTGGCAGATATGAAAATTTCATACTCATAACATACACAGGAGCCAAGATATTTACTCTTGAATAACTACCATACAACAAAGGAACAGACCATGTGGTTCCTAAACCGCTTTCAGCTGGCCTCCCCGTGGGGGCTAGCCACCTGGAATCAGATTACACAGAGTGTAGTGAGCTGAAGGGGGGGAGGAAGCCCACAGGCTGCGGCTGCAAAACCTAATGAATGCAGTAGTTGGGTGGAAAGTTATAGAGAAGCACAAAGAATGGAGCTCTCACTCCAAGTTATCGTCACACCTCTCCACAGTGCTGCACAGCCATACATCTACTCCTAATCTGTCTACCACCTACCTGTCCTCTCCACAGTGCTGCACTACCCTACATCTCCTCATCTCTACCTACCACCTACCTGTCCTCTCCACAGTGCTGCACTACCCTACATCTCCTCCTTATCTACCTACTGATCCTCTCCACAGTGCTGCACAGCCATACATCTACTCCTCATCTCTGTCTACCACCTACCTGTCCTCTCCACAGTGCTGCACTACCTTACATCTCATCATCTCTACCTACCACCTACTTGTCCTCCGCAGTGCTGCACAGCCATACATTTACTCCTCATCTCTGTTTACCACCCTACCTGTCCTCTCCACAGTGCTGCACTACCCTACATCTACTCCTCATCTCTACCTACCACCTACCTGTCCTCTCCACAGTGCAGCACTGTAACACAGGTATTCGGATGCAGTGACACAGAAGCACAGGTTAACAATTACTCATTTTATAAACACAGGGGTAACCTCCTCACAGGGAGTAACAGGAAATAAATAGGTAAAGGCTGAGGGGTAAACAGGGAAAGAGTAATTCTGAATGGCAGTCTATAGATTAATTCCACTTAGCGTGACTCAGTTGTCCGTTTCTTCTCCTGAGTCTTATGGTTGGTTGGCTGCCGGCTGAGGCCGGTGACAAGTTCTTCCAGCTTTTCCGCCTAACAAGTCGGTCCCACTTCTCGATGCTGCGGGCGGTCATCGGTCTTACCTGCTGAGCCCCTAGTCCGTTATGCTGCAGGCAGCAGAGTGGATTCCACCGCAATCCTCCACTCTGTGTGCATTCTTCTGCACGCCCGCCAAAACCTGGGAGTCCTCACTGCACCTGGCCGTGATAGCTACTATGCGGTCTATCCCCGCAGCCCGACATTGGTCCTCTCTGACTCCTCTCTCTGGCGGGAAACCCCCTTCGTTTCCAGCACAAGCCCTTTTATACCTCCCTGGCTTGTCATGTCCCTTCTACACAGGTTAAGGGTCTGCTCCGTCTTCAATCTTCTTCCCCCCACAACAGTAGGCTCGGCCCCAGCGCCCTGTCAGCACCCACAGCCCGATCTTCTCCTCTACACCCCTACTCTCCTTTAACTTGACATTCCACGGGGAGAGAGCTCTTTCATCAGGTGTTCACAATTCTCAACTTCTTGGATGATTCGTTGTCAAATGACTTGATCTTGCTCATAATGGGTGGGAGGCATTCCAGCTGTGGGTCGCTCTGATCGTCGCAACCCGGGCAGACTAATGGGAGGCAGAGAGCTACTCTGGTCCAGTGGGCTTGACATTCCCGTGGCTTCAAGCATTGGTAACTCGGTGCTCACCTTCCCGTGAGTAGCAGGTGGCGAAACATTGGGATATGGGGGCAAGGCTGGCACCCCTTCCTCCCTGAAGTCTGGAACCATCAAAGTGGGTACTTCAGTTTTCAGATGACTCCTCTCCACCCTTTGGTTCCTTGGACAGGCAGGGCCACAGCATGCTATAGTGGACCACTTGGGTAGGTGCTTCCGCCCATTCAGGCTGACCTACATACACCGGCCCATCAGAGCCGACTCGTCATGTCACATGATGCAGGTTTCCCTCCCATCGGTTTTCCAGTTTTCCCCGGGGCCGCTTATGCCAGACCAACACCCAATTCCCTGGTTCTCAGAGCTGTCCCTCGGATAGGTGGCGCCTCATAATGCGTGAGTTCTTGAAACTTCATCTGTACCAGCTGACAGTCTGCAGTCAATGCCGATGCTTTTGAACCCAGGAAAACACCCCCGTCCGTGGGTAGTCCTCCTCCGGGTCCAACTCCAACTCTGATCTCTCGCCCCCTTCGCCCAAACAGCAAGGTATATGGAGCGAACCCCATCGTACTATGCACTCGATTACTGTACACCCTCACCAACTCAGCTGCGAACTCAGGCCACCGTATTTTCTGATCTTCCTCTAACGTGCGTAGCATCTGGATCAGTGTCCGGTGATGCGTTCACAGGCTCCATTCCCTTGAGGGTGGTAATGAGTAGATTTGGATTGTAATTCTTCCATCACCCGCCTCTGGAAGCAGGCGCCTTGGTCGTAATGGATCCTCTTTGGACAGCCATACACACAGATAAAATCCCGGTAGATGGCCTGCGCAGCTGACTCGGCGGTCTGGTCTCTGATCAGGGATACCACAGCAAACTTAGTGAAATGGCCAGTCATTACCAGGCAATGCAAGAAGCAGAAAAAAAAAAAAGTTTTTCAACTCACCAAACATTCATCCAAAAGAGGTCACTCCGGAGTTAGTAGGGTGCGGTGCGCAGACATGGAGATCCTGAGTCAACTCCCAGGTGAATAAACCATATACAAAAAAAGGAGGAAGCCCAGTCACCAGCAAAATGGCGTATTTTGATAGAGGAAAATTAGGCTATGATATTAAAAAAAAACCTTCATCCTTTATTGTAGTTTCATAAAAACATCTTGCTTACGCCATTTCAGACCACACAGAGTCCTTAGTCATAGCAAATAACAAAACATACACAGACAAATGTTATACAAAAAGGAAGGAGGTATACACAATCACCAAAAATAAAAAATATATATATTTACTGAAAAAAAAAAAAAAAAGTATTTTTTTTGCAAATCTGTCAGTTTAATTCATATAGATTAATAATAATATAGCAGGTCTGTCTTATGATTCCAACCTGCTGGGAAACTTATAACAAAAACTGCCTCCAATTCATAATAAATGGTTGATTGATAGTGGTAGAAGTCTACCTATTTAGATTATAATGCAGCTGCGACTCATAATGACAGATTAGAAGATAGGAGACATAGAGTCAAAATGCTAATAGAACATCATACTTTTTATTAAATTTAAAACAACAAACAATTATAAGGAAAAAATAAACATATGACATAAAGTGATACATAGAAAACCACTGATAATACAGTGGGAGTGAGCAGATATAGTACAAATAAATATGAATGGGTCATAGAGTAGCCTCAAAACCAAAAAATAGTAGCAAAAAAAGGGGTGTCCCGAACCTACATGCAGAGTTGAGGTAAACAAAATGAAAGTTCAGAGAAAAATCATGGTGTGACTATTTTAGGCAATAGAGCTGATCCTGCAATAGTATTGGGGACGGATGAAAGCGCAGTTAGGGAATGTGAATGCCATAGGTCAAATAGTTTATAGAGTTTCTCAGAAGTGAGAGTAAAGTAACATAGGCATCACATACCCCAAATGGGCCAAAATCCATTGGTCCAACTCAGTGTTAAAGGCAGCTCTAATAATAGTATGCTAGTCATGGACAAAGAAAAAAGAGTCACCTGTCATGACTCTGCAGAGGTGGGTGCAGGACACCAGATCCCCGACGTACGTTTCGATACACCTTCTTCAGGGGGCGTAGTCTGGGGAATCCGGTGTCTCCTTAAATACCTGACTCCGCCGGTCACGTGTTAAAAAAGTGTTACAGTGATAGGGGCTAGCACAGATGTGTGCAGCCGCCATCACAAGCCCAAAGTCTCAAGCGCATGCGCCCACCCCGACTGGTGAGTCACGTCACGTGGGGCGGCCGGCGCCTAGCTGTCCCCATGCGACGCAACCGCATCATCGAGGAGGAGAGCAAAATATCGCGAGAGTAAGTAAGAGAAAGTGGGCGGAGCCTGAACATGTCATCAGTGGAGGCAGGTATACAACGCTACACAACGAGTTATAAACAGCAATGTAATATATATGTAAAGTTAACTAATATGAAAAGATATCGTTCAAATGGACTAATACATTAGAAAAAGGGGGAGAAAAATGAAAATAAAGAACAAAGTTAAATAAGGAAGCAGTAAATCAATCACAGATAGACCATGAGGCTCAATGCATCAGCTAAAAGATATTGATTAAATATACCGCCATATAATGAAGCCAGAGTTTGCCAACAGATTTCTATACATGATATAGATGCTAAGGAGTAATTAATTTAGACGCACCATAGATTGATGCTAAACTATACATAAATAGATGTGACAAAATCACTGCTGTGACTGCAGTCCGACAAAGGTTCTTTACAAGAAAAGTGTTGCTAGTAGTAAGTCCACAATAGGGTAGTTGAACATATGTTGTCTGGCGTAGAAGATCAAGGAGACTGAACAGGATTCACAGGCTGGAATAAGTAATACGGATCACTTAAGAGGAAAAACACAAATAGTGAATTAAAACCAGCAATAAAAACAAAGACTAAAACAACGTGGGGCAGGACTGTAGAGTTCAATAAGGACGAGAAAAAACATATCTTTATTTATATTTAGAGGAATGAGGCAAAGCCATGGGATTCGTTTAAGCCAACTGGGGACATAGTTCCCAGGATGGTGATCCATCGGCATTCTTTCTGCGCCAGCTGGCGCTTGATGTCTCCTCCCCGAATCCCGTTTTGTACATGTTGAATTCCTCTAACCATGAATGATTTTGGGTTACATTGATGAAATTGTTTGTAATGTCTGGGTATGGTTTTTAGCATAGATGGGTCTGTGATATCAGCTGCTGCAAGAATATTACGTACATGTTCCCTTGTGCATATTTTAAGTTGTCGAGACGTCATACCTATATAGATTTTTTGACAGCCACAAGTGGCATAATAAATGACTTGTGTTGTATTGCAGGTTATATGTTGTCTAATGGTATAATTTACCTTTCCATCAGCCGATGAGAAAGTATTAGTCCGCATTATATTCTTGCACGCAATACAATTAGCACAGGGATAACAACCTTGTGGAGGACCACGTGAATTGAAAGGATTTCTAATTGTGGGAACATAATGACTATGTACGAGCAGATCAGCCAAATTTTGGCTACGTCTAGCTGTCATTAATGGACGTTCGGAAAGAACAGCCGCTAATGATGGTTCGGTTCACCAAGGGTTTGAGATAGTAATCCACAAATTTTCAAATAGGTTCGCAGAGCCCTCCCATGCCAGACACAATAGGACGCCCTGGTGGTTCTATGGCATTCTTGTGTATCTTGGGCACAAAATAAATTGTTGGTATCTTAGGCGACTTGACCATTAAGCCCTCTAAGACTTTCTTGGGGATCAGTCCCTCCTCAAATGCCCGGTTAAGAATCATCTCCAACTCTGCTGAAAAGGCCCTTAGGGGGTTATGATCCAATCGTTGGTAAGTCCTCTTATCCCTAAGCTGTCTAAACGCCTCCGGGCATTTGAGGAGGGCCTGATCCCCAAGAAAGTCTTTGGTGGAGGTTCTGCCCTCCCATGCCAGAGACACGATGGACGTCCTGGCTAGGATTGACGGTGTGACCCTGGAACCTGACATGTTTCTGGTGACAGCCGATATAGAATCACTCTATACATGTATTCGACATCAGGATGGCCTTGATGCTTGCCACCACTTCTTGAGCAATGCGAGTTGGGATGGCCCTTTCTGTGAATTTATCCTGGATCTACTTCATTATATACTTACTCACAACTTTTTTGTTTTTAAGGACAAATTTTATTTACAGTTATGTGGCACTGCCATGGGTGCGGCCTGTGCGCCCTCCTTTGCTAATCTCTTCTTGGGGTTTTGGGAGAGGAGCATTTTTGGGGGGGAGGGCGCCCAGGCCGCAGACCATGTGCAGTGCTGGGTTAGGGTACATCGATGATGTACTTATTATTTGGCAGGGCACTGAGTAGCAATTGCATACCTTCATGGAAGGACTAAATCAGAACACCTTGAATATTAAAATAATTTATGCCTATAGTAAGACTGAGGTGGATTTTCTTGATGTCAAGATATTAGTGGATGAACATCTTCAGCTGCAGATGGATATCTATCGGAAGCCCACCTCGGTCAACTCACTTCTTCATGCCACTTCATGCCATCCGGGGGCCACCGTGAGGGCCATCCCAACCGGGCAATTTCTGAGACTGCGCAGAGTGTGCTCTACTGACTCACGCTTTGAGGATCAGGCCCTAGACCTTAGGGAGAGATTCAAAATGCGTGGGTATAGTAATAGAAGCATTAAACATGGCTACTTGAGAGCCAAAAAGAGTCAGCGCACATCTCTATTACATCCCCAAAGCAAAAAGAAGACCAAAGAACAAGAATTTGATACCGTTAGATTCATCTCCACCTACAATGGGGAATGGTCTGTTATGAGGGACTGCCTACAACGACATTGGAATATTCTCCAAACCGAACCATCATTAGCGGCTGTTCGTTCCGAACGTCCATTAATGACAGCTAGACGCAGCCAAAATTTGGCTGACCTGCTCGTACATAGTCATTATGTTCCCACAATTAGAAATCCTTTCAATTCACGTGGTCCTCCACAAGGTTGTTATCCCTGTGCTAATTGAAAGGTAAATTATACCATTAGACAACATATAACCTGCAATACAACACAAGTCATTTATTATGCCACTTGTGGTTGTCAAAAAATCTATATAGGTATGACGTCTCGACAACTTAAAATACGCACAAGGGAACATGTACGTAATATTCTTGCAGCAGCTGATATCACAGACCCATCTATGCTAAAAACCATACCCAGACATTACAAACAATTTCATCAATGTAACCCAAAATCATTCATGGTTAGAGGAATTCAACATGTACAAAACGGGATTCGGGGAGGAGACATCAAGCGCCAGCTGGCGCAGAAAGAATGCCGATGGATCACCATCCTGGGAACTATGTCCCCAGTTGGCTTAAACGAATCCCATGGCTTTGCCTCATTCCTCTAAATATAAATAAAGATATGTTTTTTCTCGTCCTTATTGAACTCTACAGTCCTGCCCCACGTTGTTTTAGTCTTTGTTTTTATTGCTGGTTTTAATTCACTATTTGTGTTTTTCCTCTTAAGTGATCCGTATTACTTATTCCAGCCTGTGAATCCTGTTCAGTCTCCTTGATCTTCTACGCCAGACAACATATGTTCAACTACCCTATTGTGGACTTACTACTAGCAACACTTTTCTTGTAAAGAACCTTTGTCGGACTGCAGTCACAGCAGTGATTTTGTCACATCTATTTATGTATAGTTTAGCATCAATCTATGGTGCGTCTAAATTAATTACTCCTTAGCATCTATATCATGTATAGAAATCTGTTGGCAAACTCTGGCTTCATTATATGGCGGTATATTTAATCAATATCTTTTAGCTGATGCATTGAGCCTCATGGTCTATCTGTGATTGATTTACTGCTTCCTTATTTAACTTTGTTCTTTATTTTCATTTTTCTCCCCTTTTTCTAATGTATTAGTCCATTTGAACGATATCTTTTCATATTAGTTAACTTTACATATATATTACATTGCTGTTTATAACTCGTTGTGTAGCGTTGTATACCTGCCTCCACTGATGACATGTTCAGGCTCCGCCCACTTTCTCTTACTTACTCTCGTGATATTTTGCTCTCCTCCTCGATGATGCGGTTGCGTCGCATGGGGACAGCTAGGCGCCGGCCGCTCCACGTGACGTGACTCACCAGTCGGGGTGGGCGCATGCGCTTGAGAATTTTGGGCTTGTGATGGCGGCTGCACACACCTGTGCTAGCCCCTATCACTGTAACACTTTTTTAACACGTGACCGGCGGAGTCAGGTATTTAAGGAGACACCGGATTCCCCAGACTACGCCCCCTGAAGAAGGTGTATCGAAACGTACGTCGGGGATCCAGTGTCCTGCACCCACCTCTGCAAAGTCATGACAGGTGACTCTTTTTCTTTGTCCATGACTAGCATACTATTATTAGAGCTGCCTTTAACACGGAGTTGGACCAATGGATTTTGGCCCATTTGGGGTATGTGATGCCTATGTTACTTTACTCTCACTTCTGAGAAACTCTATAAACTATTTGACCTATGGCATTCACATTCCCTAACTGCGCTTTCATCCGTCCCCAATACTATTGCAGGATCAGCTCTATTGCCTAAAATAGTCACACCATGATTTTTCTCTGAGCTTTCATTTTGTTTACCTCAACTCTGCATGTAGGTTCGGGACACCCCTTTTTTTGCTACTATTTTTGGTTTTGAGGCTACTCTATGACCCATTCATATTTATTTGTACTATATCTGCTCACTCCCACTGTATTATCAGTGGTTTTCTATGTATCACTTTATGTCATATGTTTATTTTTTCCTTATAATTGTTTGTTGTTTTAAATTTAATAAAAAGTATGATGTTCTATTAGCATTTTGACTCTATGTCTCCTATCTTCTAATCTGCTGGGAAACTTGTGTTAAGTATTGTTATCCAATACATTTCCCGAGCCCGCAATAACGCTACTCTATCTCCGCCCCGACAGGTTTTTTTTTTACACATTCTATAATACAAGCTGAAAATTTTGTGAAAAAAAATTAACACAACTTTTTTTTTTTATTATTTTTTTCCCCTGCATATGTGTATGAAAAATCTGACTAGATAATATTGTGAATCTTATGAAATGTCAAACTATTTATTAATTTTGTACTCTTTCTTTTTCAGTGAGATGAGAATTATTGTGAATATACACACACATATGTATATATATATATATATATATATATATCTTTTTTGCTGTTGTACAATGTATATATACGTTTTATTTGTATGTGATTTTACACAGACACGTTTGTGATAATTGTGTTAGTTGAAGTCTCATCGTGATTGGGTATACCTCCTTCCTTTTTTTTAATAAAATTTGTGTATGTTTTGTTATTTGCTATGACTAAGAACCCTGTGTGGTCTGAAACTGAGTTTTTATGTTTACGATTTGATGTTTTTATGAAACTACAATAAAAGGATTGTAACAATAACTCAATTTTGCCCACATTCATATCACGAACACCGCACTGCACTTGCTCACTGAGCCAGTGCGCATGTCCTGAATAAGACAGACTGCACTCAAAGATACCTGTGGAGCGGGGCAGCAGCGGTGAAGATGCGTGCTTCAGACTAACAGGACCCTAAGCACGTGACTGCCAAGGGGCGGCGCCGGCCACAGGTCTCTCAGAGAAGGCAGTAACAGACAGAGAATGCTTCAGGCCAGAGGACCCTAAGCACGTGACTGCTGGTGGGCGTGGCCTAAGCTCCAGAGAGCTATGAGCAGAAAGAAAACTCCTAGAAGGGTAACTACAGGACAGAGTTACCAAGGGGCATAGACAAAACGGATCGTCAGGATAGCCAGCTCATACACAGAGGGAGCAACGCAGTACAAGTGGAGCAGGCAGAGAATAACCAGAACGTAGCCAAGGGATCAGAAAACCAGAACGGGCAAATACACAGTACCAAGACAGTAGACAAACTCACAATGAAGAGACGGACCGGGTCAAAACCAAACAAGCAACAAGATCAGGCACAAGGCACAGGCACACAGGAGGTCAACTAACTCAGCCGAGGGCAGGAGTATAACTGACACCAGACCTAGGTCAATTGGCAACTAAATAGCCGCCCTCTGCCAGAGAGAGGCTGAAACCATTAACCCCAGTCTGACCAGGACGGGGCAAAGACAAAACCCCGTCCTGGGTCATGACAGTACCCCCCTCTCAACGGGGGGCCACCGGACCCCGGGTTTCTCAGGACACCTGGCATGAAAGGCCCGGACCAACTGATCCGCATGAACAGATCGGGCAGGAACCCACGACCGGTCCTCTGGACCGTAGCCTTTCCAATGTATCAGATATTGAAGAGCACGACGGACAAACCTAGAGTCAAGAATTCGTTCCACCTCGTACTCAGACTGCCCATCTACCAAAACCGGTGGTGGGGAAGACAACGATCCTTCCCTACAGGACCCCACAGGTTTCAAAAGGGCCCTATGGAAAACGTTGGGAATCCGTAGAGACGGAGGGAGACGCAACCGAAATGCCACCGGGTTAACTGCTTCCGTAATTTCATAAGGACCAATAAATTTAGGTCCAAGTTTCGCAGAGGGGACCTTGAGCCTTATATTCCTAGTAGATAACCATACCTTATCCCCAACCTGGAACACCGGCCCCTCAGACCGTTTTTTGTCAGCAAAAAACTTATATTTAGACTGAGCCTTCGTAATGTTCCTTTGGACCTCCTGCCATAACTCCCCCAACCGCTGTATTGTCCCATCCGCCCCAGGACACCCAGAGTCCAAACGGGAGAACTCCCCAAAATGTGGATGAAACCCATAATTGCAGAAAAAGGGAGATGTGCCCATAGACTGGTTAGTGCGGTTGTTAAACGCGAACTCAGCCAAAGGTAACGCAGTACACCAATCATCCTGTCGGGCTGAGGTCAGGCAACGCAGGATTTGCTCTAAAGACTGATTGGTCCGCTCAGTCTGCCCATTAGTCTCTGGATGATAAGCGGATGAAAAAGACAGATCAATACCCAACCTCTTACAAAATGCCCTCCAAAATCTGGAAACAAATTGTACCCCCCTATCAGACACCACATTCAAGGGTACCCCATGCAACCGTACCACATGCTCAACAAACAATCTGGACAACGTTTCTGCATTAGGTAAAGCCGACAAGGGTACAAAATGTGCTTGTTTACTAAACCTGTCCACCACTACCCAAATGACGGTATTACCCTTGGAAGGAGGAAGGTTGGTGATAAAATCCATGGACAAATGGGTCCATGGTCTATCAGGAATTGGCAGTGGCACCAATTCCCCGGTCGGCCGGTTATGGGGGGGTTTCACACGGGCACATACCCCACAAGCAGACACAAATTCCCCAACATCAAAGGCTAAAGAAGACCACCAGAATATCCTAGAGATGGCCCTCCGGGTAGCCGAGATTCCAGGATGTCCACCCAGAACTGAGTCGTGGAATTCCCGAAGGACCCTGAGACGAAATTGAACTGGTACAAAAAGTTTATCCACCGGCTTAGCCGGAGGGGCAAGAGACAGCTTCCCGAATCTCCTGCTCCAACCCAGCAGAAACAACTGCCACCACCACCCCAGGCTGAAGAATGGAGGATGGAGGTTCGGGGGGAGACACCGGATCCAGACTGCGTGACAAGGCATCAGCCTTGACATTTTTGGATCCTGGCCGAAAAGTGAAGGAGAACTGGAATCTGGAAAAAAAAAGCGACCATCTTGCCTGTCTAGGAGTCAACCTTTTAGCAGACTCAATGTAAGCTAGGTTCTTGTGGTCCGTAACCACGGTAATAGGATGGACAGCACCCTCCAAAAAATGCCTCCATTCTTCAAAGGCCAACTTCACGGCCAGAAGTTCTCGATTCCCAACATCATAGTTTCTCTCCGCAGGAGAGAATTTCTTAGAGAAAAAGGCACAGGGTCTCAAATTAGTCAAAGTGGCGGGTCCCTGGGACAACACTGCCCCCACCCCTACCTCCGAGGCGTCCATCCCAACAGACCTCAGCAGCCCAGCGTCTGAACTCTGAGCAAAACCACTCGGCTGAGTGCTTCCCCTGACATACACTCATCACCATGTCCTCAGCCATCAGCACTCGATCAGGCTCAACATAAATATGCCCCAGGGCCTCAAAAAATGCATCCACAGTTATTCTCTCAGGGGCAGTGGTAGGAAGGGAAAAAGTCCAAGCCTGGGGGGCTCCCCTTAACAGAGACATAATGACCCCACCCTCTGACTTTCATCCCCAGAAGAGTGCGGTCTTAAAGAAAAAAAAAAGCTTACAGCCCTCTTTGAAAACTTTAAATTCCTTTCTATCTCCGGAAAAGGTATCCGGTAATTTAACCGGGGGCTCTGGGGAAACTAATGTAACATCTTGAACCCCTGTCCCATGAGCACCAGATGATAAAGCCCCCTGCACAGTGTCAGCCATCAGCTGCTGAGACTGAGCCAGAACTCGCTGTTCCTCATTCAGTGTCTGAGACATCTGAGTCAGGTGCTTTACCTGCTCAGAAAGGGCATACATAGGATCCATAACATACACAGGAGAAAAAAAGGTAGCGGTCAGTTATAATATCACGAACACCGCACTGCACTTGCTCACTGAGCCAGTGCGCGTGTCCTGAATAAGACAGACTGCACTCAAAGATACCTGTGGAGCGGGGCAGTAGCGGTGAAGATGCGTGCTTCAGACTAACAGGACCCTAAGCACGTGACTGCCAAGGGGCGGCGCCGGCCACAGGTCTCTCAGAGAAGGCAGTAACAGACAGAGAATGCTTCAGGCCAGAGGACCTTAAGCACGTGACTGCTGGTGGGCGTGGCCTAAGCTCCAGAGAGCTATGAGCGGAAGGAAAACTCCTAGAAGGGTAACTACGGGACAGAGTTACCAAGGGGCATAGACAAAACGGATCGTCAGGATAGCCAGGTCATACACAGAGGGAGCAACGCAGTACAAGTGGAGCAGGCAGAGAATAACCAGAACGTAGCCAAGGGATCAGAAAACCAGAGCGGGCAAATACACAGTACCAAGACAGTAGACAAACTCACAAAGAAAAGACGGACCGGGTCAAAACCAAACAAGCAACAAGATCAGGCACAAGGCACAGGCACACAGGAGGTCAACTAACTCAGCCGAGGGCAGGAGTATAACTGACACCAGACCTAGGTCAATTGGCAACTAAATAACCGCCCTCTGCCAGAGAGAGGCTGAAACCATTAACCCCAGTCTGACCAGGACGGGGCAAAGACAAAACCCCATCCTGGGTCATGACAATTCAAAGTTCCTTCCAGAACTTTCCACACACAGTGAGCTCTGCTATGCTGTGAGTCTGACCCACCTTCCATCCCTCTTGTCAGCTAGTTATTTGCACTAGCTCACCTCTCTTCCCTGCATGTAATACTAAACCCCTCCCTCAGGAATGTGCTAATTAGGAGAGAGCAGTTCTTTGTCTAGGACCATGAGTGCTGTGTCTCAGATAGCATTGATTTCTAACCATTAGGACATAACTTGACACCAGTTTATGTTAGGAGTATGAGAAGTACATATTTAGGACCTGCAAGGTTTCAGCTACACTTCAGCGCCTTTTTCTCTAAGGTCTGGCACCAGCGGAATCCAAGGAATGGATTCTCGCAAAGCCGAGCCACCCTGGTACTTCGAGTTTAGGCTTAAAGGAACGCCAATGTCTGGCTGAGTAGAATGGTACCCTACACGTCCCCGTACTAGTTATGTAGTTCATAAGTTTTGTAGCAAAATGTGCATTCTGAGAAAAGAGGAGTTCTTCCATAACTCAGCCCCTTTAGTGATATCATGACCAGGGAGGTATACGGTTGTGGGAGCTCAGCTGGCAGTCAGATTTGCCCTGGAAACCTGATGCAGTGAAAGTCCGTCATGCACTGCGACGTTTCGCCCATCCCCAGCCGCATGGTTTGCCTAAAATGATTTAAACTAAGTTTTTCTTCCTTTCATCCTTTTAATTTATAACCGTCTTGTACATACATTTATTTGTCTCATATTGTAATATCTTGTAGACCTTTTGCAAACACTGCCTACCTTTTTGGCGTAAAATATAAAATTACTAGTTTCGTTTCTCCTTGCTCTATAATGTACTGTCACATCCTCTGAAGGGAATTATGCTACTAAATTGGGGTGGCCTCTGCCCCACATTCTAGAACCAGAGGCTGGTGGCAGCAAGTGTGTATTGGGCATTGGGTATGGATGGCAGTGACAAAGCAGGTTTTATAAGCGTATTGCCTGGCTGCGGCTAGGAGTAGTTATAAATCCCTCGCTGCAGCGTGCCTAATAGCCAGTACACATCCAAGCAGGCCCGTCCAGCAACTAATTATCCTAGGTGCAGTTCCCTGACTGACCAGAGGGTAAGGGGGCGCCGGAGAGCTGCGAGTTCCTAGTAGAACCGGAATGTGGGATATACATAAATCCCTGCAGTCCATGACATATTGGTGGCAGCAGTGGGATAACTAAAATAAGTCCCCCTGCGGTAAAGTGAAAGGTCAACTGATTTATTTGCTGTTTTTTCATCACATTTGGAAGCAGTGGTGGGATCATAATCCGTGACCCCTGGGCCTCCGTTCTGTCATTCATCATATTGGTGGCAGCGGTGGGATCATAAACCGTGACCCCAGGCCTCCGTCCGCCGTTTTCATGACATTTGGTGGCAGTGGTGGGATAATAGAGCATTAGAGATCTGGTCTGAGTAACCATACCTCTCACTAAAAACTTGCACGGTACTTGCGGGGATCCTGCAGCAAAAGTTTTGGAAAACGGATTCAGTGTTTATTAGTCCTGAGACAATTGTGTGTACTTGCGATTACCCTCTCCCTTCTCTTTGTTTTTCTATCCTATCTTTTATTTGGCAACCATGGCTATGAGGGGAGAATACCAGTATAATCAGCATACCAAGGAAACTCTTATCGCCATGTGCGAGTGGAGGCAGATTGACCCCACGGACCAAAGCAGAGGCCAACACAACGCCCAGAGTGCAACGGGCGCAGGAGCCGGCCCAAGCAGAGATGGGGCTGCAGCAGAGGCCCAACCCCTAAATGCTGGCCCCGCTTGCAACCAGGGTGGGTTGGACTCCCACCTGCAGGCGGCCTTAGAACATCTCCCCGACGAAGATACAGACAGACGTCTGCATCTGATCCAGCAAGCTCAAGAGAGGCCGAGCACCAAGCCCAGTGGGAGGCCGAGCAGGAAGAGAGACAGCACTGGCTGGAGTTAGCCCAAATCCAGGGGCAGAGGTCTTCCCAGCCTAGCACTGAGCCCAGCAGCGCTCAGAGTCTGAAGCCGCGGCCAGAGCACTTTCCCGCAATGAAAAAGGACGGGGACTTGGACACTTTTCTGTTGACCTTTGAGAAAGCCTGCAGACAGTATCAGGTGCCTGAGAACCAATGGGCCAGGTACTTGACCCCCGGGCTAAAAGGCAAAGCTCTGGAGGCGTTTGCGTCTCTCCTGCCAGGCCAAGATGGTGACTATGAGACCATCAAGCAGGCCCTGATAAAGAAGTACCAGCTAACTCCTAAGGTTTACCGTAGAAAGTTCCGGAACCTCCAACGTGGCCCACACGACAGTTACAGCGATGTGGTGCATGGACTCAGGACCCACTTTGACCAGTGGATCCATGGACTGTCAGCGACCAACTTTGAGCAGCTGAGGGACCTGATGATCAAAGACCAGTTCCTACATCTTTGCCCAGCTGAGGTGCGACAGTTCGTGATGGAGAGGGGGTAAGCCTGTAACCAACCCCAATGCCCCTGCCAGCCGACACACCGGAGGCCCTGTCCCATTTGCCAACACCAGACCTACCACTGACCTTCGCCAGTGTTTTGCCTGCAAATGGACTGGACATATCAGCGCCACATGTCCGGAGAAGCAGAATAACCCCCCAGCCAAGGCCTCCGGGCCTAATGCAGCAGTTCTTTTGGTGAGTGGGGTGGTTGGGAGGGTCGATGACAATGTGCAGCATGTCCTCGTGGGGACCCGTCTCGCTACAGGCCTCAAGGACACGGGGGCTGAACGGACCCTCATCCGAACTGGCAGCCCCTGACGAGATTATTCGGGGGAAAACCCTGACTGTCACCGGGATTGGGGGTGTCCGCTGTCCCTTGCCGATGGCCCGGGTTTTCATCGATTGGGGTGCCGGAAGCGGGGTTGTCCGAAAACTTGCCCACCGATGTTCTGTTGGGGACTGATTTAGGGAGGATGGTTGCATATTACGTCCCTGACACCCCTCCCACTCTGATAATAAGGGTGATGCTTATGCTGATGATGATGGTGGGAAACTGTATGTGTTACCTGACAATGCTTTACCAAGTAATGATGCATCTGACAAACATTTTTTCTCTAGTGATGATGATGATAGTGATGTAAATGTGCCGGCTGTATCTGCTAACTCTTTTTCTGAAAAGGTTGATGTGTCCACAGGTGCAGGAGTGCTCAGCCACATCACTCTGCGGGGTGAGATGGCTGAGGAACCCTAACAGGAGCAAGCGAAGGGTGCTAAAGGAAATGGGGAGGTGCAGTGCGACTGATAAGTGCCACTGAGGAAAGTAACTGGCCCATAAATAGTAGAACCCATAGCAGCGCCAGCTGATGGGTTTGTAGAAATCCCCGGGGAGACAGCCTACGTAGCCGCTGTCATGCACAGTCAGAGTGCCAGAACGCAGGTAACGCCCTGCCTTCCGGACCCTCCTCAGCCACCGGGTTGACTGAACCAGTCCCAGAGGGTCCCAGTGAGGAAGGGATCTTGACGTCACTTCTGGCTGCCTCCAGCCAGGAGTTCCAAGCTGCTCTGCAATCAGATGCGAGCCTGAGGAACTTGAGACCTCGCCAAGACGCCTACCTCCGTGACTGATAAGGAGAGGGTGTTCTGGGAATGAGGATATCACGGTGAGGATTGCAAGAGAACTCACCAGTGCAATCTCCCGGAAGACGAGTGCAGACAAAGTTACCCAGGGGCACAGACAGACGTAAATCTGAACAAGCCAAGGTCAAAGCACGAGAAGACAGTATAGTACCAAGGATGAGACAGAACGGATAGTCGGGGACAGGCAGAGGTCAAAACCAAACAGACAGCGAAGGTACAGAAACAGCAGTATCCAGAGAACAGACCGAGTCAAAACCAAAGTATCAGGCAAACCAGAACACAGCACAAACACACTCAGGGGTCAACACACTCTGCCAAGGGCGAAAGTATAACTGACAGGGATTGGAGCTTCCTAGGGCTATAAGAAGCTCTCCCCGAACCAAGGAGAGGCCACAATAATAAGCCCCAGGTGTGCAGGTAAGAGCTTGCACTGGGATCAAAACCTTAACCCCTAGCGTGCAGGTCAACCCTGCACTGGGATCATGACAGTACCCCCCTCTCAACGGGGGGCCTCTGGACCCCCAGGCTTGCCCGGGAACCTGGCATGGAAAGCCCGAACCAGGTGATCCGCATGCATCAAACGGGCCGGCACCCAGGATCTGTCCTCCGGTCCATACCCCTTCCAATGAACCAGGTACTGTACCGACCGCTGCACCAACCTAGAGTCAACGATATGCTCAATCTCATATTCCATGTGTCCCTCAACCAAAACAGGAGGAGCAGCGGACTCGGACTCCCCCCAGACTGCCTCAAAAGGTTTCAGTAGGGATTTATGGAAGACATTAGGGATCTTGAATGAGACTGGAAGACACAACCTGTAAGCCACTGGATTGATCTTTTCCACAATCTTGTATGGGCCAATGAACTTGGGGCCCAACTTGGCTGATGGAACCTTCAACTTAATGTTTCGCGTGGAGAGCCAAACTTTCTCTCCAACCCGAAACATAGGACCTGGTGTTCTTTTCCTGTCAGCGAAAAACTTGTACCTGCCTTGAGACCTGGATATATTCCGCTGGACCTCCGCCCATGTATTCTTTAATCGCTGAACAGACCCCTCTGCCCCTGGACACCCAGAATCCAAACGAGAAAACTCACCAAAATGAGGACTAAAACCATAATTGATCAGGAAAGGAGACATACCAGTAGATTGGCTCACCCGACTATTGAAGGCGAATTCCGCCAAAGGCAGTACATCACACCAGTCATTCTGTCTTGCAAAAGTCAGACATCTGAGGATCTGTTCCAGAGACTGATTAGTGCGTTCCGTCTGACCATTGCTCTCAGGATGGTATGCAGATGAAAAAGACAGAGACATCCCCAATTTCTTGCAAAAAGCACGCCAAAACTTTGCCAAAACTGCACTCCACGATCAGACACCACATTCAGGGGTACCCCATGCAACCGGATAACATGCTGTACAAACAATCTGGACAAAGTCTCAGCTGAGGGTAGTGCGGATAAGGGTACAAAATGAGCCTGCTTCGAAAACCTGTCCACCACTACCCATACCACCGTATTGCCCTTGGATGGAGGAAGATTAGTAATAAAATCCATGGACAAGTGAGTCCATGGCCTTTCGGGAACTGCCAAGGGCATCAGTTCCCCAGCCGGCCGGCTATGTGAGTTTTTAGAACGAGCGCAGACCCCACAACCAGAAACAAATTTTTTTATGTCAGAGCTAAGAGTAAGCCACCAAAAGATCCTAGCCACCGCCCGACGTGTGGCAGATATACCAGGGTGAGCACTGAGCTTGGATTCATGGAACTCCTGGAGGAGTTTAAGCCGAAGCTGCTCTGGGACAAACAACTTACCCCCTGGCTTGGCAGCAGGGGCCAGAGACTGGGCCCTCTCAATCTCCTGTTCCAACTCAGACGAGACCACTGCCAATACAACCCCAGGGTGAAGAATGGAGGAAGGTGGCTCAGGAGGAGACACCGGATGAAAACTGCGAGATAAGGCATCAGCCTTGATATTCTTTGACCCCGGACGAAACGTAATAGTAAACTGAAAACTGGAAAAAAAAAAAAGTGACCAACGGGCCTGTCTGGGTGTTAGTCTCTTAGCAGACTCAATATATGATAAATTTTTGTGGTCGGTAATCACAGTAACCGAGTGACTGGCCCCCTCCAAAAAGTGCCTCCATTCTTCAAACGCTAACTTGACCGCAAGAAGCTCTCTATTGCCAACATCGTAATTCCTCTCAGCAGCAGAGAATTTCCTGGAAAAAAAAGCACATGGCCTGAGGTTGGTCAGAGTGGCAGGACCTTGGGACAACACAGCACCCACCCCCACCTCAGAGGCGTCCACTTCCACAATAAATGGTTTGGACGGATCTGGCTGTACCAACACCGGAGCAGTCATAAAGCATTTTTTCAAACTAGCAAAGGCCTCTTTTGCGAGCGAGGACCAATTTTTCACATCCGAACCTTTGCATGTTAAATCAGTGAGTGGTTTGACCACCTGCGAAAACCCCCGAATAAATTTTCGGTAGTAATTGGCGAACCCCAAGAAGCGCTGGAGCCCTTTAAGATCTCGGGGTTGTACCCAATCCGCAATGGCCTGCACCTTCTTGGGGTCCATACGAAAACCCTCACAGGACACAATCAATCCCAAAAAAGATAATTCTTGAACAAAAAACACACACTTCTCCAATTTAGCAAACAGATGATTTTCCCTAAGTCTTTGGAGAACAGTTTGTACATGATTCATATGAGAATGACTGTCGGGGGAATATATTAAAATATCATCTAAGTAGATAACAACAAAACGACCAATGAGATCAGAAAACACCACGTTGATGAAATTCTGAAATATGGCGGGAGCATTGGTAAGACCAAACGGCATGACTAAATTTTCAAAAAGTCCCTCGGACGTGAGGAACGCAGTTTTCCATTCATCCCCCTCCTGATCCTTATCAAATTATATGCTCCCGAAGATCCAGTTTAGAGAACCATTTTGCCCCTGATAGTTGGTTACATAAATCAACGGAAGGGGATACGTATTTCGTACAGTAATCTTATTTAATTCACGAAAGTCGAGACAGGGACGTAGACCGCCATCTTTTTTCTTCACAAAAAAGAACCCCGCCGCCACAGGTGAAACTGAGGGACATATGTGTCCCTTGCGAAGACTTTCAGCAATATAATCCTTCATAGCTAAGAGCTCAGGTCCAGACAAATTAAACAGGCGGGCTTTAGGTAGTTTAGCCCCCGGGACTAGCTCGATGGCGCAGTCAAAGGGTCTATGTGGCGGCAACGTCTCGGCCTCGCTTTCTGAGAACACATCTTCGAAGTCTTTCAGGTACTCCGGAATACCTTCCAGCTCGACAGATGACACAGACACAGATTTAACAGGTTTAACCAGCAGTGCAGATTCATAACATAATTTAGAATCATTAAACCCCCATTGAACAATCTCCCCCGTTTTCCAGTTAATAAGGCTACTTTCACATTTCACGGCCGCCGCTAAGCTCCGCCCCCGGCCGCGCCTCCTCCCGGCGGCTCCGCCTATGGGCGCATGACGGCGCATGCGACCTGTGTACCCTATCTTTATCATTGGGTACGCAGGCCGTGCGCAGTATGCGTTTGACTGCGCATGCGTCCTTTTTGACGGTGCGCCGAGCGCACTAAAATGCAACATTGTGCGCTTTGGTGCGCTCGGCGCAGCGTCAAAAGGACGCATGCGCAGTCAAACGCATACTGCGCACGGCCTGCATACCCAATGATAAAGATAGGGTACACAGGTCGCATGCGCCGTCATGCGCCCATAGGCGGAGCCGGCGGTGAGGAGGCGCGGCTGGGGGCGGAGCTTAGCGGCGGCCGTGCGCAGATAGGCGCAGGTCGCCCGAGCGCAAATGTGAAAGTAGCCTAACTGGGTTATGGCGTTGTAACCAGGGCATGCCCAACACCAACCCTGCTGGTAGATTGTCCAGAACAAAACAACTTAATTTTTCCTCGTGAGCAGCGCCCACTCTGAGCGAAAACAAGTCAGACATAAAGAGAATTCCCTCTTTTGTGAGGGGGGAGGAGTCAATGGCCACCACCTTGATCGAAGTCTTAAGCCTAGCTGTCCCTATCTTGCAGCGTGTGACCAATTGAGAGTCAATCAGATTGATGGAGGACCCGCAGTCCACAAAGGCTGTAGAGGAAAAAGAATAACCGTCCACTAACAGTTCCACATGAAGCAACACCTTAGAGAATGAGGAAAAGTGTACCTGAGGGTCTGAGTAGTCTCCTCACTGACTACCCAGACCTAGTCGTTTCCCGCCGACCGGGTTGAGGACGGGCAGACAGGACACTCCTTTTTCCAATGTCCAGCTTTACCGCAGTAAAAGCACAACTGTTCTTCCCGACGGCGTTTCCTCTCCTTTTCCTTCAGAGTGATAGCGCCCACATCCATGGGCTCAGAGACAGTCTCTTTTCCACTGGGGAACAATGTAGTCTCCACCTGCATCACCCCTCCGGCCCGCAACCTGCGGTCCATCCGGACGGCCTGGGTCATGGCGTCCTCGAGAGAGTTAGGTGGGGGGTGTAACGCCAAAGCATCCTGCAACCGCTCGGACAAGCCTCTGCGAAATAGTACTCGGAGGGCGGCGTCCTCCCAAGAAATCTCTGCGGCCCAGCGGCGGAACTCAGTACAAAACCACTCGGCCGAGTGCTTCCCCTGACAGACGCTCATCACCATGTCCTCTGCCAATCGCACTCGGTCAGGATCATCATATATGTGCCCGAGGGCCTCAAAGAATGCATTCACCGACACTCTCTCAGGGGCAGTGGGAGGAATGGAAAATGCCCATGCTTGTGGGGACCCTCTTAATAAAGACATGATGACCCCTACCTTTTGACTTTCATCCCCAGAGGACCGTGGTCTCAAACTAAAGAAAAGTTTGCAACCCTCCATGAAGATCCTAAACTCCTTTTTGTTCCCAGAAAAGAAGTCAGGCAGTTTAACAGGTGTTTCTGAGGACACGAGCGCAACATCACTCGCCATAGCCCTCAGAGAACCAGCAGATAAAGCCCCCTGCACAGTCTCAGAAACCTGCCGCTGTGAACACG
The DNA here is from genome assembly GCA_033576555.1 of Oophaga sylvatica. Classification (NCBI taxonomy): domain Eukaryota; kingdom Metazoa; phylum Chordata; class Amphibia; order Anura; family Dendrobatidae; genus Oophaga; species Oophaga sylvatica. Next base: position 44,814 of record JARQOD010004824.1, read on the forward strand.
ACAGCACTTGCTGTTCCAGAGATAAATCCTGAAACATCTGACTCAGATTTTTCATCTGTTCGGACAGCGACTGTATGGGATCCATAACTCTCTGCACAACCTGCGCCCTAAACACAGCCGTGAAGCAAAAAAAAAAAACTTAGTGGTCAGTTATAATATCACGGTGAGGATTGCAAGAGAACTCACCAGTGCAATCTCCCGGAAGACGAGTGCAGAAGAAAGCTTCAGGCTCCTAGGAACGCAGGGTGAGCAAGGCAGGAGAGAGATGGTTTCAGGGCCTGAATCACCTGACAGTTGAGGGGCGTGGCTTCAGCTCCAGGGAGCTAGAAGCTGAGGGAAAACTCCTAGAAAGGTAACTACGGGACAAAGTTACCCAGGGGCACAGACAGAGACGTAAATCTGAACAAGCCAAGGTCAAAGCACGAGAAGACAGTATAGTACCAAGGATGAGACAGAACGGATAGTCGGGGACAGGCAGAGGTCAAAACCAAACAGACAGCGAAGGTACAGAAACAGAATCCAACAAGCAGTATCCAGAGAACAGACCGAGTCAAAACCAAAGTATCAGGCAAACCAGAACACAGCACAAACACACTCAGGGGTCAACACACTCTGCCAAGGGCGAAAGTATAACTGACAGGGATTGGAGCTTCCTAGGGCTATAAGAAGCTCTCCCCGAACCAAGGAGAGGCCACAATAATAAGCCCCAGGTGTGCAGGTAAGAGCTTGCACTGGGATCAAAACCTTAACCCCTAGCGTGCAGGTCAACCCTGCACTGGGATCATGACAGAGGAAGGTTGTACCGGGAGACAGTACCCAGAGAATCCCAACTGGAGTGGTTGAGGGAAAGACAGCTGGTCATCCCCTATGAATTCAGGGTGAGCTGTTGCGGATGGCCCATGAAATTCCCCTCGCTGGACACCTGGGGGTCAGCAAAACTAATGCCTGGCTGTCTCAACACTTCTATTGGCCCAAGATGGAGACAGACATAACGAACTACTGCCGCTCCTGTATCACCTGCCAAAGAGTGGGGAAGGCGGGGCCTGCTCTTAAGGCTCCCCTGATCCCTTTGCCAGTGATAGAGGAGCCTTTCTAGAGGATCGCGGTGGACATTGTGGGCCCACTGGCCATCCCCAGCAGCTCTGGAAAGCAATACGTCCTCACCTTGGTAGACTACGCTACCCGGTACCCAGAGACAGTGGCTCTGTCCTCAAAAAGGGCGGATAAGGTGGCGGATGCTCTGTTGGCCATCTTTTCATGGGTAGGATTTCCCAGGGAGATGCTTACCGATCAAGGGACCCAATTCAAGTCTCGCCTAATGGAGGCTCTCTGTAAGAAAATGCAGGTGAAACGTCTGGTATCGAGTGCGTATCACCCACAGACCAATGGCTTGTGTGAGCGCTTGAACCCTCAAACAGATGCTACGCATCATGCTGGTTGAGACCCAAGGACGCGGCTGGGAGCAGTACCTCCAACACCTGCTAATCGCTTACCGAGAGGTTCCGCAGGCCTCGATGGGGTTCACCCCCTTCGAGCTCCTTTTCGGCAGGCGAGTCCAGGGACCCCTTGGGTTGGTAAGGGAATCCTAGGAAGAAGAGCCGAACCCTTCTGAAGTGTCCATAGTGGAGTATGTCATGCGCTTCCGTGACAAAATGCAGACCTTGACGCAGTTGGTGCATGACAACATGACGCAGGCTCAGGCTGACCAGAAGCACTGGTACGACCAGAACGCCCAGGAGCTGACCTTACAGGTGGGTTAGAAGGTGTGGGTGCTGGTCCCCATACCAAGGGATAAGCTTTAGGCAGCCTGAAAAGTCCCGTACGTCGTGCACCAAAAGCTCAACCTAGTCACTTATGAGGTCACCCTTGACCATGCTCGGGGTAGGCGTAAGGCCTTTCACGTCGATATGATGAAGGTCCATCAAGAATGTGAAACCTGTGTCCTACCGGTCTGCAACTTGCCTGAGGACGGGGAGGAAGACCCCCTCCTGGACATACTGGCCCAAGCCAAGGCCGGTGGGTCCATCGAGGACGTGGAGTTAGGCGTCTTGTTAACTGAACCCTAGCGGTCGCAGTTGCGGACCACACTGGAACCCTTCCGGGCCGTGTTCTCCAACCGGCCTGGAAGGACTGAGTTAGCGGTCCACCTTGTGGACACAGGGAATCAGGCCCCACTACGGCGAACACACTATCGGATCTCTGACGAGGTGCAGCAGGTTATGCGCCAGGAGATCGATGAGATGTTACAGCTGGGGGTGATTCAATGGTCCAAAAGCGCGTGGGCCTCACTTGTAGTTCTCGTGCCAAAGAAGGATTGGATCCACGGTTCTGCGTGGACTACAGGGGGCTCAATGCCATCACAGCCTCTGACGCACACCCAATGCCGTGCATCGAGGAGCTGCTTGAGCTGTTAGCTGTCGCCAAATATCTGTCCAAAATGGATCTGAGTCGGGGATACTGGCAGATTCCCCTGAGCCCCGAGGTTCAGGAGAAGTCCGCCTTTATCACACTCTTCGGACTGTATAAGTCCACGGTCATGCCCTTTGGCATAAAGAATGCCCCTGCCACTTTCCAGCGGATAGTCCACCACCTGCTTCAGGCACTGGAGAAGTACACGGTGGTTTACCTGGATGACATTGCCATCTTCAGTTCCACCTGGGGGGAACACCTGCAGCATCTCCAGGAGGTGCTCCAGCATGTTCACCAAGCAGGCCTGACCATCAAGCCGGGAAAGTGCCAGATGGGCATGAGTGAGGTCCACCACCTGGGGCACCGGGTAGGCAGGGGTTCCACAAGGCCAGAGCCAGAGAAAGTGGACGCGATCGCATCCTGGCCCACCACCAGTACCAAGAAACAGGTGATGTCCTTCTTGGGCACTGCAGGGTACTATAGGCAATTCGTACAGAACTATAGTAGCCTGGCAAAACCCTTGATGGACCTCACCTGGAAGAAGCTACCCCAAACAGTCGACTGGACAGACGGCTGTGAGGTAGCCTTCCGGGCTTTGTAAACAGCCCTGTGCAACTCTCCAGTGTTAAAAGCAGTCGACAGCAGTCGGCCATTCCTGGTGCAGACCGACACCAGCTACTTTGGCATCGGAGCTGTGCTCAGCCAGGTCGACTCGGGAACCAAGAGCACCCCGTGTTGTACCTGAGCCGGAAGCTTCTGTAGAGGGAAGTGGCCTATTCCACCATCAAGAAGGAGTGCCTGGCTATGGTCTGGGCACTGCAACGTTTGCAGCCTACCTATACGGACGCACCTTCACTGTGGTGACCGACCACAACCCACTGAGCTGGCTGCACACTGTGTCCGGAACCAACGGAAGGTTGCTACGCTGGAGCCTTGCCCTCCAGCAGTATAACTTTACCGTGAAACACAAAAAGGGTAGCGAGCATGGCAATGCAGATTGGTTGTCCCTTCGGGGCGAACCTGCTGGGGTGCGCATGGAGGAGTACCGAAAAGTCCTGCCTCCGTAGCGCCATCCAAAAGGGGAGGTGTAATGATGCTACGAAAATGCTCACCTTCAAAGTACCTTTCTAGAACTTTCCGTTCACACACACACTGAGCTCTGCTACACGCTCTGTGGGCATTTGACCCTCCTTCTTCCCCCCGTCACAGCTGCGAGCTCTCTCTCCCTCTGCCTGCTTGTGTTATACTAAACCCCTCCTACCACTCCCTCAGGAATGAGTTAATTAAAACCAGTCCTTTGTCTGAAACATGTGCTCTGTTGTCTAAGATAGAGTTGAGTTAAGATCTAACTATTAGGGCATATTTTGACCTCAGTTGTTGTCATAAGTATGAAAGTTACATATTTGGGATGTGCTTCGATAGAGCTACCCACCCAGTAGTTTTCTAGACTCCAGAATCCTCAGAATTCAAGAAATGGATCCCTACTTAAGCAGTTCATACGGGCACTTCGAGTTTGGACTTAAATGAATGCCAACGTCATGCTGAGTAAGATGATACGTTGTTCGTCACTATACGAGGTTCCTCCGTGAGATATGATAGTTACGAGCTATTAGGCATTTGTAAAAAGGGGAGTACTTTGATAGCTCCACCCACCTCAGTGATGTCACGACCAGGGGGTATAAGATAGTGTAAGCTCATTTTGCAGCAGCTTTTGCCCTGGAAACCTGATGTAGAGAGTCTGTGATGCACTTTAATGTATCACCCCTCCCCCCGCCCACATGGTCTGCTGTGAAATGACTTAAGCAACCGTAAGTGTTTTCTTCTATTAATCCCTGTTATTTTGTAATCGTTTGTACATATTTCAATTGTCTCCCTTTGTAATATTTTTTATACTTTTGTAAACACTGGCTACCTTTTTGGAGTAAAATCTATAAAATTACTAGCTTTGTTTCTCCTTGCTCTATAACGTACCCCCATGACCAGGGCCGGCTCCAGGTTTTTATGGGCCCCGGGTGAAAGAGCCTCAGTGGGCCCCTTTAACACATACCACGATTCATGATGCACAGATACAGCAGAGAAATATGGGTACAGTACAATGCCAAACACTTCACTTCTTCCATTACATGAGTGATATCTATTGTAAATTGTACAATAGTTCAAAAACCGCCAAATCCTCACAGCGCACAGAACAGACCGGACAGTACAGTCCTCCATACAATATTATGGGCACCACAGTCTCCCCCTCATCACCCATATAATACCCCATGCAGGATGTCACCCCTCATATAATGCTCCAGAATACTGGACCCAAAATAATGCTCCATACAGAATACTGGACCCAATATAATGCTCCATACAGGATACTGGTCCCCATATAATGCTCCATACAGGATACTGGCCCCCATATAATGCTCCATACAAAATATGGAGCTCTCCTCTGCGCTGTACTGCGTTCTGCACTTTTACGGCTCAGGAAAGGGCGCTGTGGAAAGACTCCCCATTATCATCATGATTTCCTCCTCATCATCATCATTGCCTCCTTAGCATCATCATTGTCTCCCCATCATCATCATGGCCTCCCCATTATCATCAATGCCTGCCCATCATCATCATCATCATCTCCTCCCCATCATCATCAATGCCTGCCCATCATCATCATCTCCTCCCCATCATCAATGCCTGCCCATTATCATCATGGCCTCCCCATAATCATCAATGCCTGCCAATCATCATCTTCTCCCCATCACCAATGCCTGCCCATTATCATCAATGCCTGCCCATTATCATCATCTTCTCCCATCATCATCATCAATGCCTCCCCATTATCAGCAATGCCTGCCCATCATCACACACAGACAGCACACAAGCACTCTCTCACATACATACACACACACACACACACACACAAAGCACCGCACTACATACACACAGACACACACACACAGAGAGACACACACACACACGTCTTACCCGTCCAGCGTCCGCGCTCTCTGTCACAGCCGGCCGCCGAATGATGACGTCATTCAGCGGCCTGCTGTGAGAGGAAGCGCCGGCGCCCCCTGGAGCCCGGAGCTGCGGCAGCGGAGGCACGGGAGAGGTAAGTATTGTGCCATCTGATGCCGGGGCCCTGAGCAAGCGGGGGGGGGGGCCGTGGCGGGGCTGCACCGCTCTCCTCCCCTAAAGGAGGGGGGGTGCCCGACTGCGAGTGGGCCCCCCGCCTGCTCAGGGCCCGGCATTTGCCCGGGTGTTTTCCGGGTGCCCGACGCCCGGCCCTGCCCATGACCTCCGTGCTAAAACAAGCCCAAACCCTATTAATTGGGGTGAGCCCTGTCCCACATTCTAGAACCAGGGCTGGTGGCAAACAAAGTGTGTTCTGGGACTTGTTGGGTAAAGCTGGCAGTGACTGAACGGGTTTTATAAGGTATTGCTGGCTGCGGGCTGGGAGTAGTTTATATTTCCCTCGCTGCAGCGTGCCTAATAGCCGATACACATCCAGGGGCCATCTGGCGACACTTATCCTAGGTGCAGTTCCTGACTGAGCTGAGGGTAAGGGGGCCCCGAGAGCCGGCGAGTTCCAAACTGGAACTGGAAAGTGGGATATACATAAATCCTTGCAGTTGGTGGGCATATTGGTGGCAGAAGTGGGATAACTAAATATATTCTCCCTGCGATTGAAAATATTTTTCCTCACATTTGGTTTTCAGCCGGTGGTTTAAAAACCCTTCCCCCTTTCCCTTCATCACAACAGCGAGCCTTCCCCGTATCGTGATCTGTGGAGACGCGGCCCCCTAGCATATCAGTGGTCTGTGGAGACAGCGGCCTCCCTAGCGTATCTGATCTGTGGAGACAGCGAGCCTCCCTAGCGGTATCAGTGTCTGTGGAGACAGCGAGCCTCCCTGCGGATCATGATCTTGGACGCGGCCTCCCCCAGCAGTTAAAACGTGATCTGTGGAGACAGCGAGCCTCCCTACGGGTATCGTGTCCGTGGAGGCAGAAGCCTTCCTAGCGTATCAGTGATCTGTGGGGACAGCGACCTCCCAGCGGTATTATGTTTGTTTGAGCACGAGCCTCCCAGGGGTTCAGTATCGGGGGGAGACAGCGAGCCCCCCTAGCAGTATCATGTTTTGTGGAGACAGCGGCCTCCCACGGGATCAGTGATCTGTGGAGACAGGAGCCCCCTGCGATCAGTGATCTGTGGAGACAGCGAGCCTCCCTGCAGTATCATGTCGTGGGACCGGAGCCTCCCCCACGGGGATCATATCTTGGAGACGGGCTTAGCGTTCGTGATCTGTGGGGACAGCGAGCCTTTCCTAGCGGATCAGTGATTGTGGAAAAGCGAGCCTCCCCAGCGGTTTCAGTGACTGTGGGGACCGAGCCTCCCAGCGGGATCAGTGATCTGTGGAGACAGCGAGCCTCCCAGCGTATCATGGCGTGGAGACGGAGCCCCCCAGTTCGTGATCTGTGGAGACCGGCCTCCCCAGCGTATCAGTGATTCTGGAGACAGCGAGCTCCCCGCGGTTAGTGTCTGTGGAGACAGCGGCCTTAGCGGTATCAGTGTTTTGTGGGGAAAAGCGACCTCCCTGCAGTATCAGTGATTGTGGAGACCCGAGCCTCCCTAGCGGGGTCATGATGTGAGACAGCGAGCCTCCCTGCTTTTTGTGATCTGTGGGGACAGCGACCTCTAGCGTACAGGTCGTGGGGAAAAGCGAGCCCCCTAGCGGTATCAGTGTTTGTGGAACAGCGAGTCCCCCCGGGGATCAGTGTTGTGGGACAGGGCCCCCTAGCGGTATCAGTGCTGTGGAGACAGCGGTCCTAGGGGATCGTGATCTGTGGAGCAGCGGCCTCCCCGCGGTATCTGTCTGTGGAGCAGCGAGCCTCCT
>JARQOD010004825.1:0-52099 GCA_033576555.1 Oophaga sylvatica
AACAAATCTGGCATGGGGATCCTAGGTTCCACAACAGGCAACCCAGCAAGATAGATAGCAATACTCCGAACCTCAGTGGCAAGCTGATCCACACGGCCAGACAACTGTGCAAACTCCATTGAGAGAAAAGATCCTCCCCAGCACCCAGAGATACAGAGGGAAAAAAAAAAAAAATGCAACAAACAGAAAAATATCTCTGACAACTCTGACAATATTTTTTCCCTTCTGTGAGTACCATACAATTTTCAATTTTTTCTGGCCGGTGATACTGTTATGTTTCGGTAGCTGAGGAGTGCAGGTAAAAAAAAAGGCAATACACCAGAGCAGTTGGAATCTATGAGATTGCAGTACCCTGACTAACCACCACAACTAGAGGCAGCCGTGGAGCGTTCCTACGTTGGTCCTAGACGCCTCGTCACAGCCTGAGAAACTAACTACACCTAAAGATAGAAATAGGAAAGCTATCTGCCCGGAGCAGAACCCCAAAGATAATAGAAAGCCCCCAAACATGTAATGGCGGTTAGACAAGAGGAAATACTGACACAGAAAGAAAATAGTATGAGCAAACGCTGGGGCCCAAACTATCTAAATAGAAAAGGATAGGAAGGGCACTTACTGCAATCCCAGAAAACCCTGAAAAGCACCAACTCCACTAATTTCAAAATCACCTGAGATCACACGACCTCTACCACCTAAATTAGTTCTCTGGTGTAACAAAATCAAAACAGCAGCCACTGAAAAAACTGGAAAAAGCAAAAGAACAAAACACAGTGGCTGAACTAAACTGAGAGGGCAGAAGCCCCCGGAGGGGACCCTGAAGGCCCCAAAGAAGTGCAGGACAAAATGCAAAAATATAGCAAAAACACAAAAGAAGCAAAAGTCTTATCTGTTAGCAGGAGATGCAGACACGACACAGCAGGCTACAAGGGAAACTGGAATGAAGGATTCAGACCAGAACAATTGATCACCGGCAACCCTGATGGGAAAATGACTCCCTTATATAAGACCAGTCAGTAACACCTGATTCCCAGTCCTCACAATCTTCACTAGCACCGCTTGTAACCACCAGAGGGAGCCTCTGCTCAGAACTCATCTCAAACCCATTCACAACACTCTGGGGTATTAAACGCCGTCTTCCATTCATCCCCGTGCTTAATGCGAATAAGGTTATACGCCCCCCTGAGGTCAAGCTTGGTAAACCAAGTAGCACTTTTCACCCTGGAAAACAGGTCAGAAATCAAGGGTAACGGATATTGATATTTCACAGTGATATTGTTCAAGAGACGATAATCAATACACGGCCTTAATGAACCATCCTTTTTGGCCACAAAGAAAAAACCGGCACCCAAGGGTGAAGAGGATGGTCTGATATGACCCTTCTCCAATGACTCCTTGATATAAGACCGCATAGCGTCATGTTCAGGTACAGACAAGTTAAAAAGGCAACCTTTAGGGAATTTACTACCAGGCACTAATTCAATAGCGCAGTCATAGCTCCTATGGGGGGGCAAGGATGCAGATTTACTTTCGCTAAACACATCAGAAAAATCAGTCAAAAAGTCAGGAACATCCTGAGCCTGGGGAGAGGCAGAAAAAACAGGAGTGTTGGCATTAACACATTGGCAGCCCCAACTGGTCACAGACACAGATTTCCAATCCAAAACAGGATTATGAGACTGTAACCAAGGGAAACCTAGTACAATAATGTCATGCAGATTATACAGCACCAAAAATTTGCAACTCTCCTGATGATCAGGTTCAACCCTCATTATCACCTGAGTAGAGAATTGGGGTTTATTCTCAGCCAAAGGGGTGGAATCAATCCCAAGTAGGGGAATAGACTTCCGTAGGGGTATCAAGGGAAACCCACAACGTTTAGCAAAATCAAAATCCATCAGGTTAATAGCTGCTCCCGAATCAACAAAAGCCTGAGCAGAAAATGTGGACAGGGAGCAAATCAGGGTAACAGTCAACAGAAATTTAGTCTGAACACTACCCAAGACAACTGAGCGTGCAAAACGTCTTCCCCGCTTAGGGCAGACTGAAACAGCATGAGAGGCGTCACCACAGTAGAAACATAACCCATTGCGTTTTCGAAACTCATGACGCTGTGCCCCAGAAGCCACTCTATCACACTGCATGGGTTCAGAAGCTGGTTCACAAGGCAACACTATTCCACGCATACCTCTGCGCTCACGCAAACGTCTGTCAATTTGAATCGCTAATGACATAGAATCATTGAGACCAGAGGGAGCAGGGAAACCCACCATAACATCTTTTACATTCTCTGACAGACCCTTCCGAAAAAGGGCTGCCAAAGCATCGTCATTCCATTTGGTCAGGACTGCCCACTTTCGGAATTTCTGAAAGTACAACTCAGCGTCCTCAAGCCCCTGATTTAATGCCAACAAGGTTTTTTCAGCTTGATCAGTGACATTAGGTTCATCGTACAATAACCCCAGAGCCATAAAAAATGCATCAACATTACTCAAAACAGGGTCCCCAGGTGTCAGGGAAAAAGCCCAATCCTGAGGATCGCCGCGCAGGAGAGAGATGACAATTTGAACCTGCTGTGCTGCGTTCCCTGAGGACTTAGGTTTTAAGGCAAAAAACAACTTACAGTTATTTTTGAAATTCAGAAATTTAGCTCAATCCCCAAAAAACAAATCTGGCATGGGGATCCTAGGTTCCACAACCGGCAACCCTGCAAGATAGGTAGCAATACTCCGAACTTCAGTGGCAAGCTGATCCACACGGCCAGACAACTGTGCAAACTCCATTGAGAGAAAAAAAAAATCCTCCTCAGCACCCAGAGAAAAAGAGGGAAAAAATGCAACAAACAGAGAGAAAAAAAAATAAAAAAATTTCTGACAACTTCCCTTTTTCTTTTTCCTTTTACTATTTTTCCCTTCTGTTGAGTACCATATAATTTTCAGTTTGGCCGGTGATAATGTTATGATTTGGTAGCTGAGGAGAGCAGGCAAAAACGGCAATACACCAGAGAGGTTGGAATCTACTGGATAGCAGTACCCTGACTAACCACCACAACTAAAGGCAGCCGTGGAGTGTTCCTACGTTGGTCCTAGACGCCTCGTTACAGCCTGAGAGGTTAACTACACCTAAAGATAGAAAGAGGAAAGCTATCTGCTCCGGAGCAGATCCCCAAATAACATAGGAAGCCCCCAAACATGTAATGGCGGTTAGACAAGAGGAAATACAGACACAGACAGAAAATAGTAAGAGCAAACGTTGGGGCCCAATCTGCCTAGAAAGAAAAAGGATAGGAGGGACACTTACTGCAATCCAAAAAACCCTAAAAAATACCAACTCTACTAATTGCAAAAACACTTGAGATCACACGACCTCTACCACCTAAATTAGTTCTCTGGTGTAACAAAACTAAGCCGCAGCCACTGAAAAAACTGGAAAAGGCAAATGAACAAATAACAGTGGCTCAGATAAACTGAGAGGAGCACAAGCCCCTGGAGGGGACCTGGCTGACCTCCACAGAAGTGCAGAGAACAATGCAAAAAGCAAGCACAAAAATAAATTCAGAAAATATCTTATCTGAGAGCAGGAGAAGAGGCAAGACTCAGCAAGCTTCCAAGTGAACCAGGAACCACAGTTGAGACAAGAACAATTGATCACCGGCAACCATGATGGGAGGGATCCTCCCTTATATAAGACCAGTCTGTAACTCCTGATTGCCAATCTTCATTGAATGGTTCAGTACTTTTTGTAACCACCAGAGGGAGCTTCTGCTCAGAATTCATTTCTAACACATTCACAACAGCAGGCCTCTCTTCTCTCTGCTCGCCTCGCGGCGTTGTAATGGCGGCCACTGCACAAACTTTCAGCAAAGTCTCTGGCACAATTAAACAGTTCAATATAGGCACACAGGACCCGGTGATACCGGGCTACGAAATCCTGTTCGTGACGCCAAAGTGGATCGCCCGCCAGGGCAGTGGGATACTCGGTACTGGGCCGGTGTATTGAAGGGATGTGTCACAGCGGCGGTGACTCGGTCCGTGGCCCTGGGCGTCCAATGAAAAGGGGTTTATTTACAGGGGATGTTAGAGTTTGTAGTGTAGGTATTTGTGAAGCCACCTGTGGTATCTGGTCAATGGTGACCAGCGCTGTGGTGCAGATCCTCTGGGATAGATGGTGAGATGCTGCAGAGTTGGTACAGCCTCCCACAGGTGAGGCTATGGGATCCCAGTGCAGGTAGATGTAGGGAAAGGTAGTAATGGTGCTGGGAGATGTAGCTGAGTGCAATGGGTGATGCAGGAAGAAACTGAGAAACAGTCTGTGAGTTGCATTTTCCAAAGCTTTACTTACAGTTTTGCAAGCGAAGCATCCAGGGCATTGAATACAGGTCGTACTGGAGTAGGTCAGCTTGAAAGCAGTTTAGGGCCCCTTTATTACAGGTGGGATGTGAGGTCTCCTTTCTAGCGCTGTTCGGTGAGGCATTGGCTGCTATAAGCTCCATCCAATTTCCTCTTGCTCTCTGTCTCTTATTCAAGTTGAACTTGACTCATTACATGCAGCTGTAGCCTGTTTCAGGAACTAATCACTTATGGAGTCTCCGGCTCACATGTGCTGCTGCTTTGTGGAAGAGTCTTAATTGGGACAGAGAACCTGCCGTCCTCTGCCCTCTGGATTCTGCTGCTGGGATTTTACTACACCCTCTCAGCCTCGGACTCCAGTCTACGGCGCTTAGACCTGGGGATGAGCCCTGCTATGGCTTCAGTCTCCCCAGCTTGTCTCCACACACTCTCCTCTCTTGTCCCTCAGCTACACTCACTAACTCCTCCCCCAGCCAGAATATTCCAGAGAAGCTCCCCTCAAATCAGGTGTTTGAGCTCCCCCTTCTGGTCTGGAGTCAGAAAGGTGTTGTATGCTGTGTTACCTGCTAAGGGATCCTTCTGTGCTTTCAGGCATGACATCACCCTCCCTGGAGGAAGGCAAGGTCACTGTGGCAGCCAAACTCTTGGGGTGCCACATTGGCGAGGTGGTAGCTCTGGTGGCGGTGAGGCGGTAGCTCTGATGGTGGTGAGGCAGCAGCTCTGGTGGAGATGGTGAGGCGGCAGCTCTGGTGGTGGTGGTGAGGCGGCAGCTCTGGTGGTGGTGGTGAGGCGGCAGCTCTGGTGGTGGCGGTGAGGCGGCAGCTCTGGTGGTGGTGGTGAGGTGGCAGCTCTGGTGGTGGCGGTGAGGCGGCAGCTCTGGTGGTGGTGGTGAGGCGGCAGCTCTGGTGATGGCGGTGAGGCGGCAGCTCTGGTGGCAGTGGCGAGGCGGCAGCTCTGGTGGTGCTGGCGAGGCGGCAGCGCAGGTGATGGTGGCGAGGTGGCAGCTAGGGTGGTGGTGGCGGTGAGGCGGCAGCTCTGGTGGTGGTGGCAGCTCGGGATGTGGCGAGGCAGAAGCTCGGGTGGTGTTGTGGCGGCAGAATGGTTATTGCAGGCTGTAGGCTTTCCTGAAGAGATGAGTTTCCAGGTTCCGTCTGAAGGATCCAAAGGTGGTGGATAATCGTACATGTTGAGGCGTGGAATTCCAGAGGATGGGGATATTCGGGAGAAATCTTGGAGGCGGTTGGGTGAGGAGCGAATAAGTGTGGAGGAGAGAAGGAGGTCTTGGGAGGACTGGAGATTACGTAAGGGAACATATTGGGAAATTAGTTCAGAGATATAAGGAGGGGACAGGTTGTGGACGGCTTTGTAGGTCAGTGTGAGTAGGTTGAACTGGATTCGTTGGGGAATTGGGAGCCAGTGGAGGGATTTGCAGAGGGGAGAAACAGGGGAGTAGCGAGGAGAGAGGTGGATTAGTCGGGCAGTAGAGTTGAGGACAGACTAGAGTGGTGCAAGAGGAGGGTGTTGCAGTAATCAAGGCAGGAGATGAGGGCATGCACAAGAGTTTTCGTAGATTGAGGGCTGAGGAAGGGACGGATTCTGGGAATGTTTTAAAGTTGGAGGCGACAGGAGGTGGCAAGATTATGGATGTGTGGTTTGAAGGATAGGGCAGAGTCGAGAGTTACTCCGAAGCAGCGGATTTCAGGTGCAGGAGAGAGCGTGATGCCATTTATCATAATAGATAGATCGGGTAGGGAAGATACGTGAATGGAGGAAAGATGATGAGTTCGGTTTTGTCTACATTGAGTTTTAGGAAGCGAGAGGTGAAGAAGGAGAATATGGCTGATAGGCACTCTGGGATTCTGGACAGCAGAGAGGTGACATCTTGGCCAGAGAGGTAGATCTGAGTGTTGTCTGCATACAGGTGGTACTGGAAGCCATGGGACTTTATGTTTAGTTTAGTCACTTCAGCTTCATAGTATCAGCTCTAATCCAATGGTGAGAGAGTGATTTACCCTGAGGAGCCGCAGATTGTGGGGTTGTTATAGAATGTTATATTTAGAGGTTTTGTGTTGTCTCCTTATAAGAATCACAATGGTTTTGTTCCTTTTCCGCTGATAGATACAAATGACCCAACTGAGAAAGACGGGAACCGAGGAAACCTGCATAACTCTCACATACCTCCCAACCGTCCCGGATTGAGCGGGACAGTCCCGATTCTGACCCCCCCCCGTCCCGCTGAGGACACTATGTGTCCCGCAGTGAGATGAGTCACCACGCCCCCCATGCACCCGTTCCTCGCCCTCCCTGTCTCTACAGCTTAGCCTCTCACAGCAGCTAGCAATGACGCTGCTATTGCTGTAGTCTTCTGTGCCCACAGGACCTGTGATGAGGTCACAGGAGGGGAAGAGTGAGGGGTCACATGATCAGTGTCCTCTTGTGTGCAGGACTCTGCGCTGTGATGGTTGTCATGGTGCTGGATGAGGGTAAGTTTGTGTGTGTGTGGGTCGGGACTCGGGTTTACAGTGTGGATGTAGCAGTGCTGTAGTGTTTACAAGTTGGATGTAGCAGAGCCGTGTGTGTACGAGGTGTACGGAGCGGAGCCGTGTGTATGAGGTGTACTGAGCGGAGCCGTGTGTGTATGAGGTGTACGGAGCGGAGCCGTGTGTGTTCGAGGTGTACGGAGCGGAGCCGTGTGTGTACGAGGTGTACGAAGCGGAGCCGTGTGTGTACGAGGTGTACGGAGCGGAGCCGTGTGTGTACGAGGTGTACGGAGCGGAGCCGTGTGTGTACGAGGTGTACGGAGCGGAGCCGTGTGTGTACGAGGTTCACGGAGCGGAGCCGTGTGTGTACGAGGTGTACGGAGCACAGCCGTGTGTGTACGAGGTGTACGGAGCACAGCCGTGTGTGTACGAGGTGTACGGAGCAGAGATGTAGTGTGTACAGAGCAGAGCCGTGTGTGTACAAAGTGGATGTAGCAGAGCCGTGTGTGTAAGAGTTGGATGGAGCGGAGGTGCGCGTGTACGAGGTGCACGGAGCTAAGCCGCACATGTACGAGGTGCAGAAAGCGGAGCTGCACGTGTACGAGGTGGATGTGGTAGGGCTGTAGTGTGTACGAGGTATGCGGAGCCTTGTGTGAACGAGTTGGATGTAGCAGAGCCGTGTCTATACGAGTTGGATGGAGTGGAGCCGTGTGGCTGTACGAGGTGCACGGTGCGGAGCCGCTCGTGTACGAGGTGCACGGTGCGGAGCCGCTCGTGTACGAGGTGCACGGTGCGGAGCCGCTCGTGTACGAGGTGCACGGTGCGGAGCCGCTCGTGTACGAGGTGCACGGTGCGGAGCCGCTCGTGTACGAGGTGCACGGTGCGGAGCCGCTCGTGTACGAGGTGCACGGAGCGGAGCCGCCCGTGTACGAGGTGGATGTAGCAGTGCTGTAGTGTGTATGAGGTGTACGGAGCGGGGCCTTGTGTGTACGAGTTGGATGTAGCAGAACCGTGTCTGTACGAGTTGAATGGAGCGGAGCCGTGTATCTGTACGAGGTTTACGGAGCAGAGCCGTGTGTACGAGGTGGATGTAGCAGTGCTGTGTGTGTACGAAACGGAGCCCTGTGTGTGATAAGTGTACAGAGCTGAGCCGCTCAGCTCCGTACACACAGGGCTCCGTGCTTGAGCCGTGTGTGTACAGAGCGGAGCAAAGCCATGTGTGTATGGAGTGGAGCCTTGTGTGTATGTAGCGGAGCCACGTGTGTACGAGGTGTACGGAACAGAACCGCGTGTGTACGAGGTGTATGCTGCAAAGGTACAAGGTTTACGGAGTGGAGTCGTGTGTGTACAAGGTGTACAAAGCATGGCTGCGTGTGTACAAGGTGTACGGAGTGGAGCCTTGTGTATACTAAGTGGAGCCTTGTGTTTCCGAGGTGGACGGAGCGGAGCCGTGTGTGTACGAGGGATACAAAGCGGAACCGTGTGTGTATGAGGTGTACGGAGCGGAGCCGTGTGTGTACGAGGTGTACGGAGCGGAGCCGTGTGTGTACGAAGCGGAGCCGTGTGTGTACGAGGTGTACGGAGCGGAGCCGTGTGTGTACGAGGTGTACGGAGCGGAGCCGTGTGTGTACGAGGTGTGCGGAGCGGAGCCGTGTGTGTACGAGGTGCACGGAGCGGAGCCGTGTGTGTACGAGGTGTACGGAGCACAGCCGTGTGTGTACGAGGTGTACGGAGCACAGCCGTGTGTGTACGAGGTGTACGGAGCAGAGATGTAGTGTGTACAGAGCAGAGCCGTGTGTGTACAAGGTGGATGTAGCAGAGCCGTGTGTGTACGAGTTGGATGGAGCGGAGGTGCGCGTGTACGAGGTGCACGGAGCTAAGCCGCACATGTACGAGGTGCAGAAAGCGGAGCTGCACGTGTACGAGGTGGATGTGGTAGGGCTGTAGTGTGTACGAGGTGTGCGGAGCCTTGTGTGAACGAGTTGGATGTAGCAGAGCCGTGTCTATACGAGTTGGATGGAGCGGAGCCGTGTGGCTGTACGAGGTGCACGGTGCGGAGCCGCTCGTGTACGAGGTGCACGGTGCGGAGCCGCTCGTGTACGAGGTGCACGGTGCGGAGCCGCTCGTGTACGAGTTGCACGGTGCGGAGCTGCTCGTGTACGAGGTGCACGGTGCGGAGCCGCTCGTGTACGAGGTGCACGGTGCGGAGCCGCTCGTGTACGAGGTGCACGGTGCGGAGCCGCTCGTGTACGAGGTGCACGGAGCGGAGCCGCCCGTGTACGAGGTGGATGTAGCAGTGCTGTAGTGTGTATGAGGTGTACGGAGCGGGGCCTTGTGTGTACGAGTTGGATGTAGCAGAACCATGTCTGTACGAGTTGAATGGAGCGGAGCCGTGTATCTGTACGAGGTTTACGGAGCAGAGCCGTGTGTACGAGGTGGATGTAGCAGTGCTGTGTGTGTACGAAACGGAGCCCTGTGTGTGATAAGTGTACAGAGCTGAGCCGCTCAGCTCCGTACACACAGGGCTCCGTGCTTGAGCCGTGTGTGTACAGAGCGGAGCAAAGCCATGTGTGTATGGAGTGGAGCCTTGTGTGTATGTAGCGGAGCCACGTGTGTACGAGGTGTACGGAACAGAACCGCGTGTGTACGAGGTGTATGCTGCAAAGGTACAAGGTTTACGGAGTGGAGTCGTGTGTGTACAAGGTGTACAAAGCATGGCTGCGTGTGTACAAGGTGTACGGAGTGGAGCCTTGTGTATACTAAGTGGAGCCTTGTGTTTGCGAGGTGGACGGAGCGGAGCCGTGTGTGTACAAGGCATACAAAGCGGAACCGTGTGTGTATGAGGTGTGCAGAGCCATGCGTGTACAAGGTGTATGGTGGGGAGCATTCATACCTCGAGGAGCACTTTAAAACTCGCACGTGATGTTCCACCAGAAGTGAAGTGCTGGAAGATGACCAGAAATGAGGTAATTTCGGGAGGAGATTGTGACGGAACCATGGAGGCACTTCAGGGAATGCTTCAGATCCATCACCGTGTCCTCGCCTTGGAATCGGGGATGTCGGCCATGTGAGCAGATCATGATATGTCCTGCATCGGGAGGCTCAGGTGGGCACTACAATGGGAGCTTGGCTGCTATAGTATCTTTATAGAATCTTTATTTCTTTCTCTCTGTTTCTATCTCTCTGTTCTTTTTTTCTTTCCCATGTTTCTTTCTCTCTGTTCTTTTTCTTTCTTTCCCTCTGTTCTTTCTTTCCCCTTTCTTTCTATCTCTCTGTTCTTTCTTTCTCTCTGTTCTTTCTTTCTCTTTCTTTCCCCTCTTTCTTTCTTTCTTTCTGTTCTTTCTCTCTGTCTGTTCTTTCTTTCTCTCTCTCTGTTCTTTCTTTCCCATCTTTCTTTCTCTGTATCTCTTTGTTCTTTCTTTCTCTCTTTGTTCTTTCTTTCCCTTCTTTCTCTCTCCCTCTGTTGTTTATTTCTTTACCCTCTTTCTTTTTTTTCTCTCTGTTCTTTTTTTCTGTCCCCTCTTTTTCTCTCTCTGTTTCTTTCTTTTTCTCTATCTCTGTTCTTTCATTCCCCTTTCTTTCTTTCTTTTCTTTCTTTCTTTCTTTCTTTCTTTCTTTCTTTCTTTCTTTCTTTCCTTCTTTCTTTCTCTCTCTCTGTTCTTTCCCCTCTTTCTTTCTTTCTCTCTGTTCTTTTTTCTTTCTCTCTCTGTTCTTTCTTTCCCTCTTTCTTTCTCTATTCTTTCTTTCTATCTTTCTCTATTCTTTCTTTCTTTTTCTCTCTGCTATTTCTTTCCCCCTCTGTCTTTCTCTGTTCTTTATTTCCCCTCTTTCTTTCTCTCTCCGTTCTTTCTTTCCCCTCTTTCTTTTTCTCTCTCTCTGTTCTTTCCCCTCTTTCTTTCTCTCTCTGTTCTTTCTTTCCCCTCTTTCTTTCTTTTTCTATCTGTTCTTTCTTTCCCCCTCTGTCTTTCTTTATTTCTCTGTTCTTTCTTTCCCCTCTTTCTCTCTCCCTCTGTTCTTTCTTTCTCTGTTCTTTCTTTCCCCTCTGTCTTTCTTTCTCTCTCTGTTCTTTCTTTCCCCTCTGTCTTTCTTTCTCTCTCTGTTCTTTCTTTCCCCTCTTTCTTTCTCTCTCCCTCTGTTCTTTCTTTACCCTCTTTCTTTCTCTCTCCCTCTCTGTTCTTTCTTTCCCCTCTTTCTTTTTTTCTCTCTGTTCTTTTTTTCTGTCCCCTCTTTCTTTCTGTTCTTTCTTTCTTTCTCTCTGTTCTTTCTTTCTTTCTTTCCCGTCTTTCTTTCTCTGTTCTTTCTTTCCCGTCTTTCTTTCTTTCTCTCTCTTTCCCGTATTTCTTTCTCTCTCTGTTCTTTCTTTCCCCTCTTTCTTTCTCCGTCTCTGTTCTTTCTTTCCCTTCTTTGTTTTTTTTTTCTCTCTGTTCTTTCTCTTCCCTTTCTTTGTTTATTTCTTTCTTTCTCTACTTTCTCTCTGTTCTTTGTTGCTTTCCCCTCTTTCTTTCTTTCTCCATCTCTGTTCTTTCTGGTTTTTTTCTCTCTGTTCTTTCTTTTACTCAGTACCAGTATGCCCTCAGTACCAGTGTGATCACCAGTGCTAAATGGGTGTGGTCGGGGCGTGGACATGGGTGTGACTAGTTGTGAAATGGGTGTGGCCGGGGCGTGGCCTAAAATTTGCTGCGACGCACTCAGCGCGCCGCAACCTTTGTCCCTCTTTCCCATCTTCAAAAGTTGGGAGGTATGCTCTCATCGTACGGGGCCACATTATTGGCCTCCACACAGTAATGTCAGGAAACATTCATATAGACGGCTGGTGGTGATGGAGTCAGTGACCGACTCTGGACAAATATGTCTCTAGAGCCGTAGTAGAAGATGAAGATGTTGTCCTCATCATGAAGTAGTTATTCCTCATGTCACGTGTAATGAATATCTCCTGCAGTATTACTAATGCCGATTCCAGGGTCGGTAATGCGAGGAGAATTAGCGTTATGGAAGATGAGTCTATGAGGAACGTATTCAGCTGCCGACTCCGAGGAAGAAACTGCTTGTTGTCTGTGGCCGAAATATATAGGTTTTATTAGTAGATGTAAAGAAGAAAACTAAATCCTGTAAAATAATAAATCTCCTCATATGTTTCCCTTATTATCTCCAGTAATTGTATTATTACAGGATTCTTATGATGTTACATCGCCTCATCTTCTTCTCATTCAGGTCTCTACAATATCGGATCCTCTCAGTGAAGATCTTCTATAGAAGAGAATTTTCCTGATTTACCCATCAAAGATGGATATGGACAGAGACAAGATGGCGGAGAGGATATTACACCTCACCCTAGAGATCCTCTTCCGTCTCACTGGAGAGGTGAGAGATTCTGATGACGTCACATTACATCATTCTTATCTATGGGAATAACGGACAGAACTGGAGAGGTGAGGACTCCGGAAATGTCTGTAGTGAGATTTATTAATGTGTCTCTCCATTACCAGGATTACACAGTGGTGAAGAAGACCTCTAGTGATCGCTGTCAGGACCCTGTGTCTGAGGGATGGGGAAGACCCCTGAGCCCAATCACGGGGCCTCCACTCATCCCCTGATCCATGAGGACATCAATGACCAGAAGATCCTAGAACTCATCTACAAGATGATTGAGCTGCTGACTGGAGAGGTGACAGTGCTGGGAATGCTGGGACATTATACAGTAACACTATGAAGGGATCGGGGGATGACGTATCATTGTATGTGTCAGGTTCCTATAAGGTGTCAGGATGTCGCTGTCTATTTCTCCATGGAGGAGTGGGAGTATTTAGAAGGACACAGAGATCTGTACAAGAACGTCATGATGGAGGTTCCCCAGCCCCTCACATCTCCAGGTAATAGACAGGCCTAAATACACACGGCCTATAATTATCTGTATGTAAAGAATGAATTCACTCCCTGTATGTGTTTCCTCCAGATCTATCCAGTAAGAGGACAACACCAGAGAGATGTCCCCGTCCTCTTCTTCCACAGGACTGTAACCAAGAAGATCCCAATGTTCCTCAGGATCATCAGGTAGATGGAGAGAAGGTGTCAGGAGATCTCCTCTATGATGTGTAGACGGCTGTGAAGGTCTTGTGCTCAGTCTTGTTTTATCCCCCAGTATTATATGTTTTATACTTGTGTAATGAGAACGGTGGAGATGGCAGGATTAGAGCTGATCATAGATGGGACTTCTCCATCTGTCGGTGACTTTTATAATATTTGTTTCAGGGTGAAGATCTGACCCATATTAATAATACAGAGACATATGTGAGGGGTGATGAGCGGTGTAAAGAGGAGATTCCCACATATGACCACACAGGTGAGTAGTAACCACTAAATTCAGAAAAGTCACAGATTCTTCTCAGTCACCGGCTGTGGCTGCTTTATCGGTGGTGTAGTCCGGCCGTATTACCATGATCACCATTTTAACTCTAGACCACAACATTCTCCTCCACCCAAAACTGTTCAAATGACTTTGGTCACTGAAAGCCCTTTTCTATAGAACTTACCACCTGGAGGATCCACCTACCCCCTGGGATTAGGAGACGCTGACCGTTACCTGCCCAGATCTGTAAACTATAAAGCCAAATGACAGCGCACGTAGAATGTGCTGACAAGATAGAAAATCACTTGAAGGAAAATATTATGATGGGCCTGTAAGAGAAAGCAGAGGGTAATGATGCTGTTGGCTTCCTAGATCCCTGAGATCTTATCGGATGAATCTTCTCTCCCTTGATTTGTTGGCATGGCTCCAGCCCTGGTTTCATGTATTCACTCCACGTCATAAATTACATTATGTTTTTGATCCTAAGGATTTCAGATTACTGCACAATCTCTCCTGAAACATGGCGCACTAATGCTAGCTCTTTTTATGAGTCCTAAAACTCCGGTTTAGTGTGAGAGCTGTGCCCTCATACATATGCTGTTGTTGTGGATGTAACATATTATTTTATTCTATGTCTTTTTTTAATGTTAATTCTGTACTATAATTTGATTTTGGATCGGCCTGCCTCACTCTCTGGTCGTCTTTTACTAAAAGGTCTCCATTACCTCTTCCACATGCCCTAGATCTAAATTTAAGACACCTCGGCTCTGTAGTATTTTAAAAGTTTATCTTTAAATGTCTAATATTCTTCCTTGAAACTCATCTGATCAGAAATATTTGCACTTGAGACAGTTTAGATTGGCAAAAAAAACAAAGCCGCAGCCAGTTTTGTGTTCTTAATCAGGCCCCATTTTTAATATCTGACATGTCACTTTATGTGGTGATAACTTTGGAATTCTTCACAAAGGATAATAGAAAACAAATGGATCTTACAAATTATTTTTCAGCTTCTCACAATACCCTACATACGATTATACACCACTCTCTGGGCACATGGCAGTGTTCAGAAGGGAAGGAGCTGCTGTCTGAATGCAGATCTAGCTGGAATAGTTAGCAGACACAATGTATTGGGAGCACTGTTCATGGTCATCTGAAAATATGGCTACCATAAATAGGCTTGGCATTATCTACTCTGTTTTCCAGATCTCAGGGATTTCCTTGCTCATCACCCTTTAACCTCTCTACATGTATCTGTAGTTACACAGGGACCTCTAGGCCACAGCAATACCTGCTGTTCTGTGGAGTGAGATGGGAAGAAGAATAGTCAGGGAACATAGTATTTAAAGCTGAGGCTATGTGCACACGTTGCGAAAACGCGGCAAAAACTCTTACACAACGCAACCCATTCTATGGGATTCCGTAATGCTGTGCTAATGCTGTGTATTTTTCCACGGCGGAATCGCATCATGTAAAAATACACAGCATGCTCATTCTTTTTGCGGAATCGCGGCGATTCCGCCGCCATAGGAATGCATTGAACCGCTTACTTTCCGCATGTGGCTATGCCCACCATGCGTGAAGTCAAGCGCTTCATGTTCGGATGGTACCCAGGGTCTAGAGGTGAGGAGACTCTCCTCCAGGCCCTGGGTACCATATCCCTGTTAAAACAATAATTAAAATAAAAAATTGTGATATTCTCACCTTCCGGCGGTCGCCACAGCTTTCCCGCTCCTCAGCGATGCTCCTGGCAACTCCCGTTCCCAGTGATGCCTTGCGACAATGACCCCAGATGACGTAGCGGTCTCGCGTGAAGCTACGTCATCTGGGGTCATTGTTGCCAGGCATCACTGGGAACGAGAGTTGCCGGGAGCGTCGCTGAGGACCAGGAAGGCTGCGGGGGCCACCGGAAGTTGAGAATATCACGATTTTTTAAAATTATTTTTAACATTATATCTTTTTACTATTGATGCGGCATCAATAGTAAAAAGTTGGTCACACTTGTCAAACACTATGTTTGAATAGTGTGACCAACCTGTCAATCAGTTTTCCAAGCAATGCTACAGATAGCTTGGAAAACGCTAGCATTCTGCAGGCTAATTACGCTTTCAAAACGCTAGTTTTTAGCAGGAATATGCATACCAATTAAAATGCGTATTTGCCATGGCAGAGAGGTGCGGGATTGCTGCGGAAATTTCCGTCGCAATTCCGAACCTGTGCACATAGCCTGAAGGTAGACTTTAAGCCCATCTAGTTCTAGCCTAACATGTTGATCCAGAGGAAGGCAGAAAAAAAAATGCGTCAAACACTAAGCTCCACATTAGTCAGGTAGCCATGTCAGAACCAGTAGGGCAAAGAAAATACAAAATCAGAAGACATAAGAGTAGTCAGTAAATAGGTCGGGGTCACAACAGGAAACAAATACACAAGCCGGGAGCTGAGCACAGAGGACTGAGCCAGAGGAGAACAACGCTGTGTCTGGCAGATTCCAGCAATATGCTTTGATCTTTAGTAGGATGTAATGCTTTCCAATTGGCTGAAGTAGGGAGCAGATTACTTCAGCTGTACAGCGCACACCCATACTGCAAGTCTGGATGGTACTACTGGTCCCAGCAACCCTAATGTTAGTGGCTGGACAGAGCCTGTGCTGCCCATAGCTTCTGGTTCAGACTTCTCCTCCATTACCAGCGATGCCTGCAGAATGAATTAGACACCGCCTGGTGACAGAGGCAGACGTCACAGGATCCCAGAGAAGATGGGACACACTATGTGCAGAAGTCCTAATATAACAAAATGGCTGAAAACTAGAGCAGTAGAAATCCCCATAAAGTGACTCCATTATACACAGTAACATAGTATTTATGGTTGAAGAGAGACTTTAAGTCCATCTAGTTCAACCCATATCCTAACATGTTGATCCTGACTCCACATACGGTAATCAGACTAGTTCCCTGGATCAACGACCTATCAAGGAATCTAGTATATTTACCCTGTAATATTATACTCTTCAAGAAAGGCATCCAGTCCCTTGTTACATGTTAGTAGGGAATCACTCATTACAACATTATATGGCAGAGAGTTCCATAGTCTCACTGCTCTTACAGTAAAGAATCTGCGTGTGTGATTATGACTAAACCTTCTTTCCTCCAGACGTAGAGGATGCCCCCTTGTCCCCGTCACAGGTCTAAGAGTAAAAAGATCATTAGAAAGGTCTTTGTACTGTCCTCTCATATATTTATACATTGTAATAAGATCACCCCTAAGCCTTCGTTTCTCCAAACTAAATAACCCAAGTGTAATAACCTGTCTTGGTATTGCAGACCCCCCAGTTCTCTAATAACCTTGATCGCTCTTCTCTGCACCCGCTCCAGTTCAGCTATGTCTTTCTTATACACCGGAGACCAGAACTGCACACAGTATTCTAAGTGTGGTCGCACCAGTGACTTGTATAGAGGTAAAATTATGCTCTCCTCATGAGCATCTATGTGTCAAGATCCCGTCTGGGTTGGAGCCGATGTTACTGCAAACACTAGGGAAGCAGAGGCAGGTAGCGTAGTCAGAAGGCAGCCGGAGGTCGGTACACAGGAGAGCAGTGTTTGTAGCAATGGATCAGGCGGAGAGCGTAGTCAGAAGGCACGCCGAGGTCGGTTCACAGGAAAGGCAGTTCGGTAACAGAGGAGCAGGCAAATAACGTAGTCAGGTGGCAGCCGGAGGTCGGTACACAGGAGAGCAGTGTTTGTAGCAATGGATCAGGCGGAGAGCGTAGTCAGAAGGCAGGCCGAGGTCGGTTCACAGGAGAGCAGTGTTTGAAGCAATGGATCAGGCGGAGAGCGTAGTCAGAAGGCAGGCCGAGGTCGGTTCACAGGAGAGCAGTGTTTGTAGCAATGGATCAGGCGGAGAGCGTAGTCAGAAGGCAGGCCGAGGTCGGTTCACAGGAGAGCAGTGTTTGTAGCAATGGATCAGGAGGAAACGCTTGACTAAAGGCTTGGAGCTCAATAATCTCGCAATGACACACCCACAGGGCTAGGTTTATATAGGGTGTGTAATTGGCAATCAGAGGCCCAATCAAGAGAGCACTAGGTGTAGCCAATCAGGAAGAACAGTCAATGGTATCCGGGTTCAGCAAGGAACTTTGCAGCCAGCAGAATAGCTCAGATGGTAGAGCTGCTGGCCAGTAGACAAGAGTAGGGTTGAGCATTCCGATACTTCCGATACCTGAAATCCAATGTAAATCTATGGAACAAAATATCGGAAGTACTTCCGATACTTACTTCCGATATTTTGTTCCCATAGACTTACATTGGATTTCAGGTATCGGAAGTATCGGAATGCTCAACCCTAGACAAGAGGTACTGGGTTCGACTCCTGACAGTACTCCCCTCCTTCCAGGATGGCCTCTGGACATCTCAGGAGCTGGCTTATCCGGGTACCTCTGATGAAAGGCTCTTGTTAGTCTAGGAGCATGGACGTTGTCCCTTGGTTCCCATGAATTTTCCTCTGGTCCGTAACCCTTCCACTGCACCAGATACTGCAGTTTACCTCTGAATTTTCGGGAGTCCAGAATCTTATCCACAATGTATTCTTCTTCACCACGGATCCTTTCTGGTGGAGGAGGTGGCTGAATTCTTCCTGGAAACGGGTTTTCACAGAAGGGTTTGAGCAAGGATATGTGAAACACTGGATGAATCTTTAGATTGTTGGGAAGTTTTAAACGAAAAGCAACCTGGTTAATTTTTGCAGAAATTTGAAAAGGTCCAATGAATTTCTGACCCAATTTGGAGGATGGCACATGTGTCTTAAGGTTTTTAGTGGACAGCCAAACTTTGTCTCCAACCTGAAGAGCAGGGGGCACTCTCCGATGTTTATCTGCTGCTTCCTTATATACTTCCTGGGTCTTGAGTAATATCTCTGATAATTCCTTCTGGGATTCCTGTAATTTTGCAAGCCTGTCATTTACAGCAGGAATGGGAGTGTTCACTGGCAGATTAGGGATAAATACTGGATGTACTCCATAATTAGCAAAAAATGGGGTTTGAGATGTAGCGCTATGTATGGAGTTGTTGTAGGCAAACTCTGCTGTTGGTAAATAGTCCACCCAGTCATCCTGAAGATAGGAAATGAAGCAACGGAGGTATTGCTCCAAAGTCTGGTTCGTTCTCTCTGTCTGGCCATTGGACTGAGGATGGAAAGCGGTAGAAAGATTCACCGTGACTCCCAAGGCTGTACAGAAACTCTTCCAAAATTTTGACGTAAACTGAACGCCTCTGTCAGACACCACGCTGTCAGGAATTCCATGTAACCTGAATACCTCTTTGATTATCAGTTCTGCAGTTTTTTCAGCAGTAGGAATTCCTTCAGTTGGAATAAAGTGGGCCATTTTTGTGAGTCGGTCCACTATGACAAGGATGACGGTCATCTGTTTGGAAGGGGGTAGTTCCACAATAAAATCCATGGAAATAGATCCCCAAGGCCTGGATGGAACTGGAAGTGGTTGCAAGAGTCCTAGAGGAGACGATCGTGGGGTTTTGTTTCGTGCGCATGTTAAACAGGTTGAAACATATTTCCTCACGTCCTTCCTACAATTAGGCCACCAAAAGAAACGAAGTAGTAAGTCTTGTGTTTTTGCAACTCCAGGATGTCCTGCCAGTTTAGAATCATGGACACTTTTGAGGACTTCAAGGCGAGAAGATTCAGGTACATATATTTTGTGTTTCTGCATCCAAAACCCCTCTTTGAATGAAAGATCGACGTCTTCCGAAGGATGGTTAAGGAAAGAGTCCTCTTGATATCCATCTTTAATTCTATTACATAGTCCTCTAGAGTGCAATATTCCCAAAAAATTTTTAGGGCCTAGAATTGTATCGTCATTACTAGACCTCTCCTGAGGTTCCGAACACATCCTGGACAGGGCGTCAGCCTTGCCATTTCTTGAACCAGGCCGGTAAGAAATTATAAAATTGAATCTTGAGAAAAATAAGGCCCATCGTGCTTGTCTTGCAGACAATCTTTTTGCTGTACGGAGGAATTCAAGATTCTTGTGGTCCGTGAGGACAGTCACAGGGTGATTGGCACCTTCCAAAAGATGTCTCCATTCGGAGAAGGCAACTTTAATGGCTAACAGTTCTTTATTACCGATGTCGTAGTTCTTTTCTGCAGATGACATGGTGTGGGAAAGAAACGCACATGGGTGAAGTTGCATTTTGTCCCCAACTCGCTGAGACAGAATGGCTCCCACTGCAGAGTCCGAGGTGTCCACTTCGACAGTAAATGGCAATTCAGGATTTGGGTGTACTAACAATGGAGCAGACGTAAAAAGAGTTTTCAATTTGTCAAAAGCCTCCTGTGCCTCCGGAGACCAGAAAAATGCTTTGGTCTTTTTTGTTAGTGTAGTAATTGGTAGTATGATCCGTGAAAAGTTCTTTATAAATTTTCGGTAAAAATTTGCAAATCCTATGAAGGCTGGACGTCTTTTAAATTTCTTGGAACAGGCCAGTCCACTACAGCATTGATTTTGCCGGGATCCATGCTCAGACCTTCTGGGGAGATGATATATCCCAGAAATTGGATACTGGTTTGTTCAAACTCACATTTTTCAAGTTTAATGTAAAGATGGTTCTCCTGTAGTCGTTCCAAGACTAACTGGACGTGCCTGTGATGCTCTTCCAAGGTATCTGAAAATATAAGAATGTCATCGAGATAAGCCACAACGAATTGGTCCAAGAAATCTCGAAATACATCATTAATAAAATGTTGAAAGGTGGCTGGGGCATTGCTAAGACCAAAGGTCATAACCAGAGATTCAAAATGTCCATATCTCGTTCTGAAGGCGGTCTTCCACTCATCTCCTGGGCGAATCCGTATGAGGTTGTAAGCCCCTCTAAGGTCCAGCTTCGTAAAGATTTTCGCAGAACGGAGTCTCTCAAATAGTTCAGGAATCAAGGGTAGCGGGTAGCGATTCTTGACAGTGATATTATTCATCTCTCTGTAGTCAATACATGGCCGCAGAGTGGAGTCTTTCTTTTCAACAAAGAACAGGGTGCCCCAGCTGGAGATGTGGAAGGTCGAATAAAGCCTTTCTCTAAATTTTCATCCAGGAACTTTCTTAATACCTTCAATTCAGGTTCGGAAAGATTGTAAATCCGTCCAAATGGAATGGTTGCTCCTGGCAGCAATTCAATGGGACAGTCGTAAGGACGGTGAGGAGGTAATTGATCTGCTTTCTTCTTACTGCAGACATCAGAGAACTGCTGATATTGAGGTGGTAGTTTCTCTTCCTTCTCATGCGAAATCTCAGAGATTTGGACTTGTTGGAGAACAGGGGGTTCCTTATGACAATTATTCTTACAGTAGTCAGATGGAAAGGTGATGGTCCTTGATGCCCAGTTGATAGAAGGGTTATGGACTGAAAACCAGGGGATCCCTAGAATAACCGGAAATTTCGGAGATGAGATAAGGTGGAAACTGACAGCTTCATGATGATCCGGTTCGATACAAATCTCCAGTTCGATTGTCTCATGCGTGACAGGTCCAGAAGACAAGGGTGATCCATCCACCGTTTCCATTTCAATTGGTGTGGATTTGGTCCTACTGGAAATATTATTATCACGTGTAAATTTTAAGTCCATAAAATTCCCTCCTGCTCCCGAATCCAACAGGGCAGAGCATTGTATTTTTTGGGTGCCCATTACAACCTGAATGGGGATTACAAAATGAGATGATGTAGTATGTATTTTGTCTATTTCTGGCATTACTGATGAGATAGTCTGCAAGATGGAATCCGACTGCTGAGAAAGGTCCATATTGCTGGCAGACCTGTTGTTGGTAAAGGCTATAGTCCTTTTGTTAGGACAGTTGATGGCATAGTGTCCAGGGTCCCCACAATAGAGGCAGAGATGTTCTGCACGTCGCCTCTCCTTCTCCTGTGCAGAGAGTGGTCTTCGGATGACGTCGATCTGCATCGGTTCAGACACGCCTTGCGTCTTTTCTTGGTGGTCCGATGCTGAAAATGAGAAGCCAGGGCTATTCCCAAGTGCTCGCAGTCTCTCCTTTCTCCTTTCAGTAAGTCTCTGGTCAATCCGGATACATAGTTGAATAAAGTCCTCCAACTGGTCAGGGGTCTCAACCCTGGCAAGCTCGTCTTTCACTGGTTCTGATAACCCTCGTCGAAATTGACTTCTCTGGGCCGCTGGATTCCAGGTGGTGTCGGCCACCCAGCGACGGAACTCCGATGTGTATTCCGCAACAGAGCGACGTCCTTGGCGCAAATTATGTAATTTGGTTTCTGCTGTGGCACAGCGGTTTGGGTCATCAAAAACTTGATTCATAGCTGCGGTGAAGGCTTCCAGGTCATTAAGGAGGTCATAGTCCTTTTCTACATAAGGTGAAGCCCAAGCAAGAGCTTCATCCGTCAGGAGATTTATCATGAAAAAAACTTTCTTCCTCTCACTGGTAAAGGGAGCAGGTTGCATCTGGAAGTATATGCGGCATTGATTGAGGAATCCTCGGTACTGCTTGCGATCCCCACTGAACTTTGCAGGCAGTGGCAGCCGCGCGTTTGATTCGGACCTGAATTGCGCACGTCCAGAAGTTGTTTTTGTAGCTCAATTACTTCCTGTTGTATCGCCGTGAAATCAGTTTGTAACTTGGCATATTTCCTTGAGAGTCAGTACAAAAACTTTGAAGCTCCGTAACTTGCCGTCTCAGGGTGTTCACAGCGGACTCCATTTTGGCGCGAGATTATTCTGTCAAGATCCCGTCTGGGTTGGAGCCGATGTTACTGCAAACACTAGGGGAAGCAGAGGCAGGTAGCGTAGTCAGAAGGCAGCCGGAGGTCGGTACACAGGAGAGCAGTGTTTGTAGCAATGGATCAGGCGGAGAGCGTAGTCAGAAGGCAGGCCGAGGTCGGTTCACAGGAAAGGCAGTTCGGTAACAGAGGAGCAGGCAGATAACGTAGTCAGGTGGCAGCCGGAGGTCGGTACACAGGAGAGCAGTGTTTGTAGCAATGGATCAGGCGGAGAGCGTAGTCAGAAGGCAGGCCGAGGTCGGTTCACAGGAGAGCAGTGTTTGTAGCAATGGATCAGGCGGAGAGCGTAGTCAGAAGGCAGGCCGAGGTCGGTTCACAGGAGAGCAGTGTTTGTAGCAATGGATCAGGAGGAAACGCTTGACTAAAGGCTTGGAGCTCAATAATCTCGCAATGACACACCCACAGGGCTAGGTTTATATAGGGTGTGTAATTGGCAATCAGAGGCCCAATCAAGAGAGCACTAGGTGTAGCCAATCAGGAAGAACAGTCAATGGTATCCGGGTTCAGCAAGGAACTTTGCAGCCTGCAGAATAGCTCAGATGGTAGAGCTGCTGGCCAGTAGACAAGAGGTACTGGGTTCGACTCCTGACACTATGCCTCTTTTAGGTCACTATCTGCACTGTCTTCCCCTCCTATAAAATGAGTACCCTCCCCCCCAGTCCCTAGTTTAAAGACTCCTCCAACCTTCTAGCCATTTTTTCCCCCAGCACAGCTGCACCCTCCCATTGAGGTGCAGCCCGTCCCTAGCATAGAACCTGTAGCCAACTGAGAAGTCGGCCCAGTTCTCCAGGAACCCAAACCCCTCCTTCCTACACCAATTCTTGAGCCACTTATTAACCTCCCTAATCTCCCGCTGCCTCTCTGGTGTGGCACGTGGTACAGGCAGTATTTCAGAAAATACCACGTTGGAGGTCCTTGCTTTAAGCTTGCAGCCTAATTCCCTGAAATCGTCTTTAAGGACCTTCCACCTACCTCTAACTTTGTCATTTGTGCCAATGTGCACCATGACCGCTGGGTCCTCACCAGCCCCTCCCAGTAATCTGTGACTCCGATCAGCGATGTGTCTGCTCGAACGCCAGGTAGGCAGCACACTGTTCGACAATCCCTGTCTTTGTGACAGATTGCCCTATCTGTTCCCCTAATAATTGAGTCCCCCACTACCACCACCTGTCTGGCCTGCCCTGCTCTCCTAATTCCCCCCTTACTGGAGCAGACACTCCTCCTGCTTTCAGAGGACATGCCTGGCTGCAGCAGTGCTACCCCTGTACTGACAACCCCCTCATCTGCCAACTTTGCAAACTTATTGGGGTGTGCCAGATCAGGACTAGCCTCCCTGGCGCTCTTCCCTCTACCCCGCTTTCTAACTGTCACCCATCTTCCTACTTCAGTGTCCTGCAGCTCCACCCTAGCATCCCCCCTCATCTATCCCATTGAGCGTCTGCTCAGTGAGCAGAAGACTCCTTTCCATATTGTCTATGGATCTCAGTGTTGCCAGCTGCACATTTAGATCCAAGATTTGGGCTTCCAAACGCACAACGTGCTCACATCTCGCACAGCAGTATGCACCCTCGACCGGCTGTTCAAGGACTGCATACATGTGGCAAGATGTACACTGGATGGCATTGGCAATAGTGGAGCACATATCTAATGGGGATTTCACCAGACAGCAAAGATAAGTAAAAATAAATAAAAAGTATTAATAAAATATAACAGCAATTCAGTAATTCCTCCCTGAATCCAAAGTCACTGAATCTCAAGTCACACTTACCACTGTTCGCACTGAATCTCAAGTCACACTTACCACCGTTCGCACTGAATCTCAAGTCACACTTACCACCGTTCGCACTGAATCTCAAGTCACACTTACCACCGTTCGCACTGAATCTCAAGTCACACTTACCACTGTTCGCACTGAATCTCAAGTCACACTTACCACCGTTCGCACTGAATCTCAAGTCACACTTACCACCGTTCGCACTTGCGCACCGGTCACACTCACTAAGGAAGAAAATTTAAGGAGAATTTTTTTTTTTTTTTTATTTCTTAAGTGGCAAACCAATCTACAGCTCAATGCACCTCCAAGGGAAATTATAACACCCAGTGAATTAATCTATAGTAGTAATGACTGTTTTGACTCCACAGTCAGTTTCTGGAAATCAGCACACAGTGGATGTTTTAGAGTGAAAATTACAAATACGCCATTTTACTACCCGACACATAGTGCCCGGATAGTGCTGCCGGAGACACACACAAGCTGTAAACTAAGTGGGTTCTTCACACTATAGTAATGACTAATACATGGATGCTAATTGTGGTTTGGGCACACTACAAGGCTCAGAAGTTAGAGCGGATTTTGCTGGATTGGTTTATGGAAGCCATGTTGCTTTTCAACAGCCTTTGAGCCACTAATAATGTGGAAATCTCTGTTTTCCACTGACAGATCATGGACCTGAGTGGGGTTTGTTTTTTGTGAGATGAGAAGAGTTCTTATTGGTAGTATAACATTGTTTGGTGGCTTTTTATTCCATTATTTCCATTCATTTCTATTACACTGTGAACTGTCATTGTCTTGGTGAATAATTCAATATTTTTATATAATTTGCCATTTCTGCAGACAGTTTAAGTAGAAATGTTCAAAAATATAAAATTCAAGGATATTTTATTCAAAAATAATAATTGGATTTATTCTTGGCAGATAACTGTACCAAGAGATCAGAGGGACAGCTGACATCTTCAGTTTTCAATCAGAAGCCATTACTCCAGATATACCATCATCCCTTCTCATCAAAGATCTGTCATCTGATCCTTTGAAAAATGTCCCGTCTTCTGGTACATTACCGACTACTAAGGAAAATCACAAAATAAGCGTTAAAAAACAAAGTGCTCCGAAAGCAAAGATGTCATTTTCACTTTCAAAATATGGAAATAGTGTTCCCCTCGAAAAGTCTTTTCCTAAACATCAAAAAATTCACCCAGCAGATAATAGATTTTCTTGTTCGAAGTGTGGGAAATGTTTTAACCAGAAATCAGATCTTATTAGTCATCAGATAAGTCACATGGGGGAGAAGCCATTTTCATGTTCAGAATGTGGGAAATGTTTTTCATGGAAATCACACCTTGTTGCACATCAGAGAACTCACACAGGGGAGAAGCCATTTGCATGTTCAGATTGTGGGAAATGTTTTAACCAGAAGTCAAATTTTGTTAAGCATCAGATAATTCACACAGGGGAGAAGCCTTTTTTCTGTTCAGAATGTGGGAAATGTTTTAACAAGAAATCAGCTTTGGTTATTCACCATAGAATCCACACTGGGGAGAAGCCCTTTTCCTGTTCAGAATGTGGAAAATATTTTGCACAGAAATCAAGTTTTGTTAAGCACCAGAGAACTCACACAGGGGAGAAACCTTTTTCTTGTTCAGAATGTGGGAAATGTTTTAACCTGAAATGGAATCTTGTTGTACACCAAAGAACCCACACAGGGGAGAAGCCTTTTACATGTTCAGAATGTGGGAAATGTTTTCACCACAAATCTGATTTTGTTAAGCACCAGAGAACCCACACAGGGGAGAAGCCTTTTCCCTGTTCAGAATGTGGGAAATATTTTACACAGAAATCAAATTTTGTTAAGCACCAGAGAACTCACACAGGGGAGAAACCTTTTTCCTGTTCAGAATGTGGGAAATGTTTTAACCAGAAATGGAGTCTTGTTAGTCACCAGAGAACTCACACAGGGGAGAAGCGTTTTTCATGTTCAGAATGTGGGAAATGTTTTAACCAGAAATCATATTTTGTTAGTCACCAGAGAACTCACACAGGAGAGAAGCGTTTTTCATGTTCAGAATGTGGGAAATGTTTTAACCAGAAATCATATTTTGTTAGTCACCAGAGAACTCACACAGGGGAGAAGCCTTTTTCATGTTCAGAATGTGGGAAATGTTTTAACCAGAAATCATATTTTGTTAGTCACCAGAGAACTCACACAGGGGAGAAGCCTTTTTCCTGTTCAGAATGTGGGAAATGTTTTAACCTGAAATGGAATCTTGTTAGTCATCAAAGAACCCACACAGGGGAGAAGCCTTTTACATGTTCAGAATGTGGGAAATGTTTTCACCACAAATCTGATTTTGCTAAGCACCAGAGAATCCACACAGGGGAGAAGCCTTTTTCCTGTTCAGAATGTGGGAAATGTTTTAACCAGAAATGGCATCTTGTTAGTCACCAGAGAACTCACACAGGGGAGAAGCGTTTTTCATGTTCAGAATGTGGGAAATGTTTTAACCAGAAATCACATTTTGTTAAGCACCAGAGAACTCACACAATAGAGAAGCCTTTTTCATGTTCTTAATGTGGGAAATGTTTTACATCCACTCTTAATGAACATCAGAGACGTCACACAGAGGAGAAGCCTTTATCATGTTCAGAATTTTGGAAATGTTTGAACGGAAAATTGTATCTTCTTAAAGGGATTGTCTACTCTTTGTTGACCTTGTTAAAATAAAACACTCATACTCACCGACCGTGCCGTCATCGTTCCAGTGGTGTCAGCATTCACATTCCCAGGGCTAATGTGAGATTGCTGTGTCATGTGAGCCGTACGTCCAATCAGTGCTGGCTTCATTGTCCCCGCCTTTGGAGATATTGAACATAAAGAGGAAGCCAGGGCTGCGGCTGCTCTTTGACTTCTTCTTAATGTTCAATTTATTTGAAGGTGGGGACAGTGACACCAGCACTGATTGGGCGCAGGGCTCACGTGAATTAACAACCTCACATGATCCCCAGTGTCAGGAATCGAACCCAGTGTTCTCTTGTCCACCGGCCAGCAGCTCTACCATCTGAGCTATTCTGCTGGCTACAAAGTTCCTTGCTGAACCCAGATACCATTGACTGTTCTTCCTGATCGGCTTCACCCAGTGCTCTCTCGTTTGGCCTCTGATTGCCAATTACACGCCCTATATAAACCTGGCCCTGTGGGTGTGTCATTGCGAGACTATTGTGCTTCCAGCCTTTAGTCAAGCTCTTTCTCCTGCTGTTCCTGCTGCTACAAACACTGCTCTCCTGTGAACTGACCTCAGCCTGCCACCTGACTACGTTATCTGCCTGCTCCTCTGCTACCGAACTGCCTTTCCTGTGTACCGACCTCCGGCTGCCACCTGACTACGTTATTTGCCTGCTCCTCTGCTACAAACACTGCTCTCCTGTGAACTGACCTCGGCCTGCCACCTGACTACGCTACCTGCCTCTGCTTCCCCTAGTGTTTGCAGTAACATCGGCTCCAACCCAGACGGGATCCTGACAGAATAATCTCGCGCCAAAATGGAGTCCGCTGTGAACACCCTGAGGCGGCAAGTTACGGAGCTTCAAAGTTTTTGTACTGATTCTCAAGGAAAATATTCCAAGTTACAAACTGATTTCACGGTGATACAACAGGAAGTAATTGAGCTACAAAAACAACTTCTGGACGTGCGCAATTCAGGGTCCGAGTCAAACGCGCGGCTGCCGCTGCCTGCAAAGTTCAGTGGGGATCGCCAGCAGTACCGAGGATTCCTCAATCAATGCCGCATATACTTCCAGATGCAACCTGCTCCCTTTACCAGTGAGAGGAAGAAAGTTTTTTTCATGATAAATCTCCTGACGGATGAAGCTCTTGCTTGGGCTTCACCTTATGTAGAAAAGGACTATGCCCTCCTTAATGACCTGGAAGCTTTCATCACAGCTATGAATCAAGTTTTTGATGACCCAAACTGCTGTGCCACAGCAGAAACCAAATTACATAATTTGCGCCAAGGACGTCGCTCTGTTGCAGAATATACATCGGAGTTCCGTCGCTGGGTGGCCGACACTACCTGGAATCCAGCGGCCCAGAGAAGTCAATTTCGACGAGGGTTATCAGAACCAGTGAAAGACGAGCTTGCCAGGTGTGATGATATTGCAAGCTTCATTTCTTGTGCTGTTTCCAGAACTTTCCCCATAGTACTACAACTCCCCACCGTTTGCAAGCACAGGGCAAAGTTACCCCTCCCTCCTTTTCTCTGCAGCTCACGCTTCCCTTCCCACCTCCCAACCTGCAGTCAAGCTCAGTGTAACCTGAGCTACCAGTGCTGGAAGTTTTGCCGCCTCACCGTAGGGGGTCGCCATTGTCTTCACATGTGCTCTCCTTCTATAGCAGCCATTTTGGAGACTTCATTCTGTTTTGGTTATCACACGGTGGGAGCGTTCGCTAGAAACACGAAAGTACTGTTGTGAAACATGCGCCTGACAGGCATCGTTCCCGTGGTACTGGTGAACCCGTAACTCCAACAGAACCCGAGAAATGGAATTCTCGGATTCCCCATGGACTAGCTCAGCCAAGTTTGGACTCATTTGAACTGTCATTTTAAAGTAAGATCATTGATAGGTCTGCCGTTATTCTGCTAGGTTCACAGGACGAGGGATGGACCTTATGATATTTCAGAGCTCAAATCATACACTTCTGTCCCGGGGAGGTGGCCAGAAAAACCCTCCCTTTTCGTGAGGTCAGCAGTCCCAGGTATAAGTCTGGCAGTGAGCCCCCCCTTGTCCTTCCTTGCTGTGACGTCTTGACTAAGAGATCTGCAAATGAACTATGACGTGTGGCTCCTTCCCCAGCCTGGCTTGCCTGTAAATGATCTAACTATCATGTGAGTCTTTCATTCTTAATCCCGTTTATTTTGTAACTGTATTGTACATAACGATATTGCCTCAGTTTGTTACATCTTTTTTTATATTGTATAAGCACTGCCTTTTTTTTTTTAAGGAATAAACCTATAAATTTATTAGTTTGTTTCTCTTGCTCTATAAACGAATTTGCACGTGCCTGAAGCACTACGCTACTGTTTTGGGGTTGCTACGGACCCTCTTGATAAATTGTTCAGTAAGAAAAACCGTAGCTGGTGGCAGCTTAAAAGAAGGGGGTGTTAAGTGTTGACATATGGGGTGGCGTTGGCAGTGACGGAGCGGGTATTATAAGTGTATTACCCGGCTGCGGCTCGGAGTAATTATAATTCCCTCACTGCAGCGTGCCCAATAGCCAGCACACATCCAAGTGACCCGTCTGGCGACTAATTATCCTAGGTGCAGTTCCCTGACTGACCTGAGGGTAAGGGGGGCGCCAGAGAGTTGCAAGTTCCTAAGTGGAAGTGGGATAATTATAAATCCTTGCAGTTTACTGGGTCGGACGGCAGCAGCCGTCGTGTGTGTGCACCGTTTCATCACATATTGGTGGCAGCAGTGGGATCACAAGCCGTGATACCCCGGGCTACCGTGTGGCGGACCGTGTGCCCGTTCATCACATATTGGTGGCAGAGCGGTGGGATTATAGAGCATTAGTGATCTGGTTTGAGCAATCATTCTATTCACTAAAAAACTTGCACGGTTCTTCAGCGACCCTGCAACTAAAGTTTTGGAGAACAGACTCAGTGTTTATTAGTCCTGAGACAATTGTGTGTACTTGCGGTTACCCCTCCCTTCTCTTTGTTTTTCTATCCTATCTTTTATTTGGTAACCATGGCTACGAGGGGATTCGACTGGTATAATCGGAGTAGCAGGGAAACCCTTCTAGCCATATGCGAGTGGAGGCAGATTGTCCCCATGGACCAAACCAAGGCCGCAGTGATCCAGGCCCTGATGGCACGGGACCACGCTCAGAGCGAGGAGGGCGCAGGAGCCGGCCCAAGCCAAGGTGGTGCCGCAGGAGCAGAGGCCCAACCCCTGACTGCTTACACCCAGGGCGGGATGGACCCTTACCTGCAGGCGGCCCTGGAGGGACTCTCCACTGACGACCATGAAGAACGCCTGAAGCTGATCCAGAAAGCTCAAGAGAGAGCCGACCAGCGAGAGGCCAAACAGCGAGAGGCTGAGATAGCCGAGCGCCAAGCCCAGCGAGAGGCCGAGAGAGCCCAGCGAGAGGCCGAGAGGGCCGAGCGGGAGGCTGAGAGAGCCGAGCGGGAGGCTTAGAGAGCCGAGCGGGAAGCTCAGAGAGCCCATGAACTGGAGCTGCTCAGACAAGGGGCAATGCCCTCCACAGCCCAGAGCAGTGTGCCCAGCAGCGCTCAGAGTCCCAAGCCCCGGCCGGAGCACTTTCCCGTGATGGAAAAGGACGGAGACTTGGACACTTTTCTGCGGGCCTTTGAGAAAGTCTGCAGACAGTACCGGCTGCCTGACAACCAATGGGCCAGGTACTTGACTCCCGGGCTAAAGGGCAAAGCTCTGGAGGCGTTTGCTTCACACACGCCGGATCAAGATGACAACTATCAGGCCATCAAGCAGGCCCTGATCGCCAAGTACCAGCTAACCCCTGAGGTATACCGAAAGAAGTTCCGGAACCTCCAACGTGGCCCACACGACAGTTATAGCGATGTGGTGCAAGGACTCAGGAACCACTTTGACCAGTGGACGCGGTCAGAACAGCACGGATCGCCGACAGCTATGAGGCCAACCGGAAAACCGAGGTGCGGAAGCCCGTCACCGCCCGCTGGGGAGGGGGTAAGCCTGCAACCAACCCCAGTGCCCCTGCCAGTCGTCCCTCTGGAGGCACTATCCCCTTTGCCAGCGCCCGGCCTACATCAGACCCCCGCCAGTGTTTCTCCTGTAAAAGGACTGGACACATCAGCGCCACCTGTCCGGAGAGGCAGAAGAACCCCCCAGCCAAGGCCTCCGGGCCCAACGCCTCTGTTCTTTTGGTGGGTGGTGTGGTGGGGAGGGTTGATGACAACGTGCAGCCCGTCCGCGTGGGGGCCCGTCTTGCTACAGGCCTCAAGGACACCGGGGCTGAACGAACCCTCATCCGACCCGAACTGGCGGCCCCTGAAGAGTTGATTCCGGGGAAAACCTTAACTGTCACAGGGATTGGGGGCGTCCACTACCCCTTGCCGATAGCCCGAGTTTTCATTGACTGGCTTGCCGGGAGCGGGGTGAAGGAAGTGGGGGTGTCCCGAAAACCTGCCCACTGATGTTTTATTGGGGACTGATCTGGGGAGGATGGTGGCGTACTATGTCCCTGACACCCCTTCCCAATCTGATGATAAGGTTAACGTTAACCATGATGTTGATGTTGATGATGATGGGAAACTGATTGTGTTACCTGCTAATGCTTTGCGAAGTGATGATGCAACTGATAACCTTTCTTTCCCTAGGACTGATGTTGATAGTGATGTATCTGTGCCATCTGAATCTGTTAACCCTTTCTCTGAAGTGGTAGATGTGTCCACAGGTACAGGAGCGTTCAGTCCCGTCGCTCTGCGGAGTGAGACGGCTGAGGAACCCCTAGCAGGAGCAAGCGACAGTGCTCAAGGAAATGGGGAGGTGCATGGGAACCGGGAGGAAGGTGACGCTATGACACTGACCAGTGCCACCGAGGAAGGTAACTGGCCCATAAGTAGCACTGCTCCTGAAGTGTTGGGGGTGGATGTGGAGGTAGAGCCCATAGCAGCGCAGGCTGATGGGTCTATAGAAACCCCCGGGGAGACGGCATATGTAGCTGCTGTCACCCGCAGTCAGAGTGCCCGGATCGCAGGTAGCCCCTACCATCTGGACCCTCCGCCGCTACAGGAGAGACTGAACCAGAGTTGGACCCAGAGCCGGTCCCAGTGAGGAAGGAACCCTGACGTCACTTCTGGCTGCCTCCAGCCAGGAGTTCCAGGCCGCTCTGCACTCAGATGCGAGCCTGGAGAACTTGAGGCACCTCGCCGAGACGCCCACCTCCGTGACTGATAAGGAGAGGGTGTTCTGGGAACGAGGAAGGTTGTACCGGGAGACAGTACCCGGAGATTCCCAAAAGGAGTGGTTAAGGGAAAAACAGCTGGTCGTCCCGCACCAGTTCCGAGGTGAGTTGTTGAGGATTGCCCATGAGATTCCACTCGCTGGACACTTGGGGATCAGCAAAACTAAGGCACGGCTGTCTCAACACTTCTATTGGCCCAAGATGGGGACAGATGTGACTACCTACTGCCGCTCCTGTATCACCTGTCAAAGAGTGGGGAAGGCGGGGCCTGCTCTTAAGGCTCCCCTGATCCCGTTGCCAGTGATAGAGGAGCCTTTCCAGAGGATCGCGATGGACATTGTGGGCCCGCTAGCCGTCCCCAGCAGCTCTGGAAAGCAATACATCCTTGCTGTGGTAGACTACGCTACCCGGTACCCGGAGGCAGTAGCTCTGTCCTCAACTAGGGCAGATAAGGTGGCGGATGCACTGGTGACCATCTTTTCACGGGTAGGATTTCCCAGGGAGATGCTTACCGATCAAGGAACCCAATTTATGTCTCGCCTAATGAAGGCTCTCTGCAGCAAAATGCAGGTGACGCGTATGGTATCGAGTGCGTATCACCCACAGACCAATGGTTTGTGTGAGCGCTTTAACGGTACCCTCAAACAGATGCTCCGCATGCTGGTTGAGACCCAGGGACGCGATTGGGAGCGGTACCTCCCACACCTGCTATTTGCCTACAGAGAAGTCCCGCAGGCCTCGACGGGGTTCTCCCCC
Organism: Oophaga sylvatica; assembly: GCA_033576555.1. Classification (NCBI taxonomy): domain Eukaryota; kingdom Metazoa; phylum Chordata; class Amphibia; order Anura; family Dendrobatidae; genus Oophaga; species Oophaga sylvatica. The sequence continues at coordinate 32,466 of JARQOD010004825.1, forward strand.
TTCGAGCTCCTGTATGGTAGGCGAGTCCGGGGACCCCTTGGGTTGATAAGAGAATCCTGGGAAGATGAGCCAAACCCCACGGAAGTGTCCATCGTGGATTATGTCATGCGCTTCCGCGACAAGATGCATACCTTGTGTAAGGTTCTTTGTCTCTGTTGACATGTTCCTTGAAACTCAGTTTTCCGTCGGCCATTTTGCTTTCTGTCTTTCTGCAGCTCTTGCCCTCAGTTAATATGGAGTTTCCAGTTTTCATGTTCCCGCCCTGATTCTTCCCTCTTGCTTCTTAAGCAGCCTCAGCTGAACAATCAGTGCTCCTGAATCAAGCCTCAGTCAGTCTGTGACCTGACTCCTGAAACCTTGGACTTGTACTCCAGCTATTCCCTACTGAGGAACCTTGGAACACTTTTGGACTCTGGAAACCTGCTGTTTGGTGAATCCATGTTTGCAGAGGAATTACGGTACAGAGAAGAGATCCTCAACCTGCTTTGGAGATTTATTGTAGTGCTTGAAGTTACTCTGGCCTGCTGTGTCTCCTGTCGCTGTTCCTGCAAACTGTGTGAACTTTTCAGCATGCTTGTATGAAGTAATACAAGTCATTTCATTTCAACCTGTGTCTCCTGTGTTTTCCTCGCACCCAAGCACAAGACGCTATAGGAACTGTACACTATACATGACAAGATTCAGGAGCCAATGTTTAGTGTCTGCTGGGTCTGGGAAAGCCGTGTCTGCTGTGACTGTGGATATCAGATGTCCGTTTAATACCTTATGTGATGACAGTGGTTGTGACTTCTCACAACCATTCCAGGTGAGCGCATTCCCTTAAAATTTTACTCTGCAGTGTTACCACAGGTAAACACTATTGTTTTGTTTTTTTTTTCCTTTCCTCTTCTCCTTCCAGCACTTCTGCCTTAAAAGATCTGGAAGATGGAGGCCCGCATAAAGGAACTTTGCGGAGTGACTGATACAATCCTTTCAGATGTACAGACTTTAAAAACCCATTTTGCAAGCCTACAGGACCTCACTAATCATAATTTGCAAGTGTTTGGACAGATTACCCAGGAATTGCGAGCCAGGATTGAGGCTCTAGAGGAACGAGCTCAGGCTCCTGCCATAACCCCGAGTTCTGGGATCCCCAAATTACCTCCTTTTCGTTTTGGCGGTGAACGTGAGAAATTCAGGGGATTTATTAATCAATGCAATTTATTTTTCTCTGCACATGCTTCACAATTTCCCACTGAACGATCCAAAGTGCTTACTATAATCATGTTGCTTACCAATAAGGCTTTGATGTGGGCAAACCCTCTGATTGAGACTGAGGATGATTGTTTGAATCACCTTGATGCTTTTATTTCAGCCATGGGGCAGGTGTTTGATGACCCCAATCGAGGTGCAACAGCTGAAGCAGCCATGTTAACTTTGCGCCAAGGTAAGCGTTCAGTAGCCGAATATGCCCTGGATTTCAGGAGATGGGCTCTTGATACCACTTGGGACACTTCCGCTAAAAAATCTATTTTTCGGAAAGGGTTGTCTCCACTGATTAAGGATGAACTTGCTCGTGCCGACCCTCCCACTGCGTTAGGTGACTTTATTAACTATTGTATCCGTATTGATGCTCGTCTGACTGAACGCAGACAAGAGAGATGGTTCGAAAATAATCGCACTAACCTTTTACTACCTCCCTCCTCAGCTAAGGAACCTTTGAGTAGGATCACAAGGGAACCAGAACCTGAACCCATGCAGGTGGACTCTTTACAAAGACGGGTTAGTGGTGCACGCAAAGAACATCGTATAAAGGAAAATCTATGTTTCTACTGTGGTAAGTCAGGGCACTTCATTATAAACTGCCCCAGCCGTTCTCGTAAGACTACTGCAGCAGTCATTCACTGTGAGTGTTGCGAGAGGAGCTCTGTCATGTCCGAGCCTCAGGCTCCAGAGAGATCTGCTGCAAGAGATCTTGATTTCTCAGACTTAAACTCTGTTAGTTCTGGGGACGATGACGGTATAAACGCTGCCATTTTTCAAGTTTCCTCAACGGTGTCCCAACTGAGTTGTAAAAGAAACAATTCTCATTGCTTCCTTTCTATCAAACTCTGGGTTGACTCAGTCTGGGTGTCTAGCTCTGCTATGATCGACTCAGGAGCAAGTGGAAATTTTATGGATATCTCCTTTGCTCTGAAACAGGGGATACGTTCAGTGAAGAAGGCTACTCCAGTACAGATGGAGACTGTGGATGGCTCTCTACTGACTTCTGGACCAGTGGATCAAGAAACAGAGCCTTTGAGGGTCCTTATGGGTAAAGATCATCACGAGAAAATGTCTTTTTTGCTTATCTCTTCTCCCCACTTTCCCATCATTCTAGGGCTACCATGGCTGCAGGCGCAGAATCCTACGATTAACTGGGAGACCAAGGAATTACACTTTCCGGAGAAACAGATGAGTCAAGGAGTTTCAGCTTGCTCTGTTCCTAAAGGAACCATGTCAGTCCCTGAACTACCAGCTGTATACCAGAACTATGTGGATTTATGTGACAAGAAGAACGCTGATCAGCTTCCTCCTCACCGTCCATATGATTGTCCAATTGAATTATTGCCTGGAGCCGAGATACCTTTTGGTAAGATCTACCCCCTAGCGGGGCCCGAGCTAAAAGCTTTGAAGGATTATATAGACGAAAATTTAGCCAAGGGCTTCATACGCCCCTCTTCATCTCCCGCAGGTGCACCCATCTTCTTTGTGAAGAAGAAAGATGGATCTCTGAGACCCTGCATAGACTATAGGGAACAAAACCGTGCAGTGCCTGGAAACCCGACGTGTACCTTGGTTACCAGCTCCCTGCATCAGTGCGCTGGTATCAAATGTACACTGCGGGTAGCTAGGCGACGTTACCCGCAGTGTTGCTGTCCTGATCGCTGCCTGTTTGGCAGCTCAGCAGCGATCTTGTAGCGACACACCAGCGATCCTGATCGTTGTCGGGATAACTGGTGTGTCGATATGTGAGACGGGGCCCTAATAAACACTGAGTCTGTTCTCCAAAACTTTTGCTGCAGGGTCCCCACAAGAACTGTGCAAGTTTTTAGTGAGAGGAATGATTACTGAGACCAGATCACTAGTGCTCTATTATCCCACTGCTGCCACCAATATGTGATGAAAAGCGCGGACGGAGGCACGGGGTCACGGATTATGATCCCACCGCTGCCACCAAATGTGATAAAAACACAGCAAATAAGTCTGTTGACCTTACACTTTACCGCAGGGGGCTTATTTTAGTTATCCCTCCACTGCCACCAACAATAACTGCAGGGATTTATGTACAGTACAGACCAAAAATTTGGACACACCTTCTCATTTAAAGATTTTTCTGTATTTTCATGACTATAAAAATTGTACATTCACACTGAAGGCATCAAAACTATGATTTAACACATGTGGAATTATACATTACACTTTACAAAAAAGTGTGAAACAACTGAAATTATGTCTTATATTCTAGGTTCTTCAAAGTAGCCACCTTTTGCTTTGATGACTGCTTTGCACACTCTTGACATTCTCTTGATGAGCTTCAAGAGGTAGTCACCGGAAATGGTCTTCCAACAGTCTTGAAGGAGTTCCCAGAGATGCTTAGCACTTGTTGGCCCTTTTGCTTTCACTCTGCGGTCCAGCTCACCCCAAACATCTCGATTGGGTTCAGATCTGGTGACAGTGGAGGCCAGGTCATCTGGCGTAGCATCCCAACACTCTACTTCTTGGTCAAATAGCCCATACACAGCCTGGAGGTGTGTTTGGGGTCATTGTCCTGTTGAAAAATAAATGATGGTCCAACTAAATGCAAACCGGATGGAATAGCATGCTGCTGCAAGATGCTGTGGTAGCCATGCTGGTTCAATATGCCTTCAATTTTGAATAAATCCCCAACAATGTCACCAGCAAAGCACCCCCACACCATCACACCTCCTCCTCCATGCTTCACGGTGGGAACCAGGCATGTAGAGTCCATCCATTCACCTTTTCTGTGTCACACAAAGACACGGTGGTTGGAACCAAAGATCTCAAATTTGGACTCATCAGACCAAAGCACAGATTTCCACTGGTCTAATGTCCATTCCTTGTGTTCTTTAGCCCAAACAAGTCTCTTCTGCTTGTTGCCTGTCCTTAGCAGTGGTTTCCTAGCAGCTGTTTTACCATGAAGGCCTGCTGCAGAAAGTCTCCTCTGTGTGGCATTGACCTGGTCTCTAATCTCAGCTGCTGTAAACCTGCGATTTCTGAGGCTGGTGACTCGGATAAACTTATCCTCAGAAGCAGAGGTGACTCTTGGTCTTCCTTTCCTGGGGTGGTCCTCATGTGAGCCAGTTTCTTTGTAGCGCTTGATGGTTTTTGCAGCTGCACTTAGAGACACTTTCAAAGTTTTCCCAATTTTTCGGACTGACTGACCTTCATTTCTTAAAGTAATGATGGCCACTCGTTTTTCTTTACTTAGCTGCTTTTTTCTTGCCATAATACAAATTCTAACAGTCTATTCAGTAGGACTATCAGCTGTGTATCCACCAGACTTCTGCACAACACAACTGATGGCCCCAACCCCATTTATAAGGCAAGAAATCCCACTTATTAAACCTGACAGGGCACACCTGTGAAGTGAAACCATTCCCGGTGACTACCTCTTGAAGCTCATCAAGAGAATGCCGAGAGTGTGCGAAGCAGTCATCAAAGCAAGTGTTTGCCACTTGGTTTTTTTTGCCTTCCTCTGGATCAACATGTTAAGGCAGGTTAGGATAGGATATGGGTTGAACTAGATGGACAAAGTCTTCCTTCTACCTTAACCCCTTTACCCCCAAGGTTGGTTTGCACGTTAATGCTGGGGCCAATTTGTACAATTCTGACCACTGTCCCTTTATGAGGTTATAACTCTGGAACGCTTCCATGGAACCCGGTGCTTCTGACATTGTTTTCTCGTGACATATTGTACTTCATACAAATCCGAAAGAATCACGGAAGTTTTTTTCGCCATAAAATATTTCAAATATTATAATTATAATAAGGCAACAATGCAAAAAAGGTATAAATTGGGACAATAATACAAATGGAAGCCGCAATTAAAAATCGACAAAAATCTATTGCACAAAAATAATTTTTACAATTGGCAAAAGGGATTACCTCTGGAGACGGGAGCTGTGTTTCTGTGGATTCTTCGATATCAGAGAGGTGTTCCCTTATTCTAGATTTCAGTTTTCGGATAGTGGAACCGACATATTTAAGATTACAATCTACATAAACCACGTGATCACTGTCACAATTCAAAACGGGTTTGTTTTTTTTTTTATAAAAAACTTCTTCCTCTGGTTGAAAAATTGATCGTTTTTAAAAGAAAATCTGCAAGTTTTACACGGTAATTGGCCGCACTTGTAATAGCCTGTGAGAGACCACCACGTTCCAGAACTGGGTTTGTTGGAATGATTAACCCCTTAACCGCAGATACGCCTTTTAACGGTGGTAGTTAAGGGTACTTAATTAACGGCGCTGTGAAAAAAGCCTATAGCGCCCCCCAGAGTCTGATTTTCTCCGGGGTCTCGGCTGCCGGCGGTAGCCGAGACCCCAGAGAACATGATTCAGGTGGGTTTTTCCCGACCCCCGGGTTGCGATTGCCATTATTAACAGTATAATGGCGACTGCAAAAAAAAAAAGAGTCCATTGTGTCATTTAATTTCTCTCTCCTCTAATGTGATCGCACATCGGAGGAGAGAAATAGGGTCCTCAGGTCCCCCAATCACTGCCCCTGTACCTTGCGGTGTCCCCAGACCCTCAGGAATCCCCCCATGGCTCCCTGCGTCTTCTTCCTGGAAGAAAATGGCATGTGCATGCGCAGTGCGCCTGCTGAGATCTGCCGGCCGGCACCCAGCAACAATAGGAAGATTTTTCCTATTGGTTAATTTTGGTCACTGTGATAGACACTATTACAGTGATCAAAATAAAAAAATAGAAAAATAACCCCCCTTTATCACCCCTAGTTAGGAAATAAATAAAATAAAGAAAATATATTTATTTCCATTTTTCCATTAGGATTAGGGTTAGGGTTGGTATTGGCATTAGACTTGTGGTTAGGGTTATGATTAAGGTTGGAATTAGGGTTAGGGTTGGAGTTAGAATTGAGGGGTTTCCACTGTTTAGCACATCAGGGGCTCTCCAAACGCGACATGGCACCACCATTGATTCCAATCAATTTTGCGTTGAAAAAGTCAAACGGTGCTCCCTGAGCTTCTGAGCTCTGCCGTGCGCCCAAACAGTGGTTCCCCCCCACATGTGGGGTATTGGCGTACTCAGGACAAATTGCACAACAACTTTTGGGGTCTATTTTTTCCTGTTACCTTGGTAAAATAAAAAATGGGGGCTTAAAAAAACATGTTTGTTGAAAAAAAAAAAAAAAAGATTTTTGTGGAAAAAATATTTTTTATTTTCACAGCTCTACATTATAAACTTCTGTGAAGCACTTGTGAGTTCAAAGTGCTCACCACACATCTAGATAAATTCCTTAGGGGGTCTAGTTTCCAAAATGGGGTCACTTGTGGGGGGTTTCCACTGTTTAAGCACAACAGGGGCTATCCAAACGCGACATGGCGTCTAATCTCGATTCCAGCCAATTTTGGTTTGAAAAAGTCAAACGGCGCTCCTTCCCTTCCGAGCTCTGCCGTGCGCCCAAACAGTGGTTCCCCCACATATTGGGTATCGGCGTATTCAGGACAAATTGCACAACAAATTTTGTGGTTCATTTTCTCTTTTTACACTTGTGAAAATAAAAAAATGGTTCTGAAGTAAAATGTTTGTAAAAAAAGTTAAATGTTAATATTTCCTTCAATATTGCTTCAGTTCGTGTGAAGCATCTGAAGGGTTAATAAACTTCTTGAATGTGGTTTATGATAATGAGTTTCCTAATGGTCTCGCTTCTCTAGGTACAATCCTGACTCCATCTTGCAATATATCCATGACAATGGGATCATCATATAAAATAGGGAAATTGAGCTGCACTATTCCGGAGATGGACTGTGTGCATTATGTTTTTGGCTTTAGGTTCTTATTAAATCACATTATCTCCCAGTTTACATATTAATCATTCCGACACACCCGCCTCCTGTCACCAGCTGATTATATCACCCATTCCGACACATCCGCCTCCTGTCACCAGCTGATTATATCACCCATTCCGACACACCCGCCTCCTGTCACCAGCTGATTATATCACCCATTCCGACACACCCTCCTCCTGTCAGCCGCTGATTATATCAGCCATTCCGACACACCCGCCTCCTGTCACCAGCTGATTATATCACCCATTCCGACACACCAGCCTCCTGTCACCAGCTGATTATATCACCCATTCCGACACACCCTCCTCCTGTCAGCCGCTGATTATATCAGCCATTCCGACACACCCGCCTCCTGTCACCCGCTGATTATATCACCCATTCCGACACACCCGCCTCCTGTCGCCCCGCTGATTATATCACCCATTCTGACACACCCACCTCCTGTCACCCCGCTGATTATATCACTCATTCCGACACAGCCGCCTCCTGTCGCCCGCTGATTATATCAGCCATTCCGACACACCCGCCTCCTGTCACCCGCTGATTATATCACCCATTCCGACACACCCACCTCCTGTCACCAGCTGATTATATTACCCATTCCGACAAACCCGCCTCCTGTCACCAGCTGATTATATCACCCATTCCGACACACCCGCCTCCTGTCACCAGCTGATTATATCACCCATTCCGACACACCCCGCTCCTGTCACCAGCTGATTATATCACCCATTCCGACACACCCGCCTCCTTTCGCCCCGCTGATTATATCACCCATTCCGACACACCCGCCTGCTTTCGCCCCGCTGATTATATCACCCATTCCGACACACCCGCCTCCTGTCGCCCGCTGATTATATCACCCATTCTGACACACCCGCCTCCTGTCACCCGCTGATTATATCACCCATTCCGACACACCCTACTCCTGTCACCCGCTGATTATATCACCCATTCTGACACACTCGCCTCCTGTCACCAGCTGATTATATCACCCATTCCGACACACCCGCCTCCTGTCACCAGCTGATTATATCACCCATTCCGACACACCCTCCTCCTGTCAGCCGCTGATAATATCAGCCATTCCGACACACCCGCCTCCTGTCACCCGCTGATTATATCACCCATTCCGACACACCCGCCTCCTGTCGCCCCGCTGATTATATCACCCATTCCGACACACCCGCCTCCTGTCACCAGCTGATTATATCACCAATTCCGACACACCCGCCTCCTGTCACCAGCTGATTATATCACCTATTCCGACCACCCGCCTCCTTTCGCCCCGCTGATTATATCACCCATTCCGACACACCCGCCTCCTGTCGCCCGCTGATTATATCACCCATTCTGACACACCCACCTGTCACCCGCTGATTATATCACCCATTCCGACATACCCGCCTCCTTTCGCCCCGCTGATTATATCACCCATTCCGACACACCCGCCTCCTGTCGCCCTCTGATTATATCACCCATTCCGACACACCCTCCTCCTGTCACCCGCTGATTATATCACCCATTCTGACACACCCGCCTCCTGTCACCAGCTGATTATATCACCCATTCCGACACACCCGCTTCCTGTCACCAGCTGATTATATCACCCATTCCGACACACCCGCTGTTATGTTTCGGTAGCTGAGGAGTGCAGGTAAAAAAGGCAATACACCAGAGCAGTTGGAATCTATGGGATTGCAGTACCCTGACTAACCACCACAACTAGAGGCAGCCGTGGAGCGTTCCTACGTTGGTCCTAGACGCCTCGTCACAGCCTGAGAAACTAACTACACCTAAAGATAGAAATAGGAAAGCTATCTGCCCCGGAACAGAACCCCAAAGATAATAGAAAGCCCCCAAACATGTAATGGCGGTTAGACAAGAGGAAATACTGACACAGAAAGAAAATAAGAATGAGCAAACGCTGGGGCCCAAACTATCTAAATAGAAAAGGACAGGAAGGGTACTTACTGCAATCCCAGAAAACCCTGAAAAACACCAACTCTACTAATTACAAAATCACCTGAGATCACACGACCTCTACCACCTAAATTAGCTCTCTGGTGTAACAAAATCAAAACAGCAGCCACTGAAAAAACTGGAAAAAGCAAAAGAACAAAACTCAGTGGCTGAACTAAACTGAGAAGGGAGAAGCCCCCGGAGGGGACCCAGAAGGCCCCCAAAGAAGTGCAGGACAAAATGCAAAAATATAGCAACAACACAAAAGAAGAAAAATTCTTATCTGGTAGCAGGAGATGCAGACAAGACACAGCAGGCTACAAGGGAAACTGGAATGAAGGATTCAGACCAGAACAATTGATCACCGGCAACCCTGATGGGAAAATGACTCCCTTATATAAGACCAGTCAGTAACACCTGATTCCCAGTCCTCACAATCTTCACTAGTACCGCTTGTAACCACCAGAGGGAGCCTCTGCTCAGAACTCATCTCAAACCCATTCACAACAGTACCCCCCCCTTGAGGAGGGGTCACCGAACCCTCATTTGAGCAACCAGGTCGGTCAGGATGAGTTCTATGATACGCACGGATAAGTCTCCTAGCATGGATGTCCGAAGCAAACACCCAAGAATTGTCTTCCTGACCATAACCTCTCCATTTAACCAAATACTGGAGTCTTCGTCTAGAAAAACGAGAATCCAATATTTTCTCAACCACATACTCCAGATTGCCCTCAACCAAAACAGGGTCAGGAGGCACAGCAGCAGGAACCACTGGCTCAACAAACCTCTTCAACAAGGACTTGTGGAACACGTTATGGATCTTAAATGTCCCTGGAAGAAGCAAACGAAAAGAAACAGGATTAATAATCTCCATGATCTTATAAGGTCCAATGAACCTAGGCTTAAATTTAGGAGATGCTACTCTCATAGGAATATTCTTTGAGGACAACCAGACCAAGTCCCCCACTTTAAACCGAGGACCATCAGTCCTATGCCGGTTAGCAAACCGCTGGGCCTTCTCCTGAGAGAGGGACAACCTCTCCACTACCTGGTCCCAAATCTGTTGCATACGCTCAACAACAGAGTCAACACCTGGACAGACAGAAGCTTCCGTCTGTCCTGAAGAAAATCGAGGGTGAAAACCAGAATTACAGAAAAACGGAGACATCAAAGTGGCAGAGCTAGCCCTATTATTAAGAGCAAACTCAGCCAAAGGCAAAAAAGAGACCCAGTCATCCTGATCAGCAGACACAAAGCATCTTAGATAAGTCTCTAATGTCTGGTTTGTTCTCTCAGTTTGACCATTGGTCTGAGGATGAAATGCCGAGGAGAAAGACAATTGAACACCCAGTTTAGAACAAAAAGTCCTCCAAAATCTGGAAACAAACTGTCAGACACAATGTTCTCAGGAATGCCGTGTAAACGAACCACGTGCTGAAGAAACAACGGCACCAATTCAGAGGAGGAAGGCAACTTAGGTAATGACACAAGATGTATCATTTTGGAAAACCTATCACAAATTACCCAGATGGTGGTCATTCTCTGAGAAACAGGAAGATCGGAAATGAAATCCATAGAGATATGGGTCCATGGTCTCTTGGGCACAGGCAATGGCATCAACAAACCACTAGAGCGAGAGCAAGGCTTGGAGCGAGAGCAAGTCCCGCAGGACTGCACAAATTCCCTGACATCGCGAGACAAGGTAGGCCACCAAAAGGACCGACTAACCAAGTCTCTGGTACCAAAAATTCCGGGATGCCCAGCCAATGCGGAACAATGAATCTCAGACATCACACTCTTTTTCCATTGGTCCGGGACAAACAATTTTCCAACAGGGCAGCGCTCGGGCCTATCCTCCTGACACCCCTCCAGAGCAAGTCTCAAATTGGGCGAGATGGCGGAAAGAACTACACCCTCTTTCAAAATAACAGAAGGATCAGATAACTCAGGAGAGTCCGCAAGGAAACTCCTCGAGAGGGCATCCGCCTTAACATTCTTAGTGCCAGGAAGAAAGGAAACCACAAAATTAAAACGTGTGAAAAACAAGGCCCACCTGGCCTGTCTAGGATTGAGTTGCTTGGCAGATTCCAGATAGACCAGATTCTTATGGTCCGTAAGGACCACCACCTGATGTTTGGCTCCCTCCAGCCAATGTCTCCACTCTTCAAAAGCCCACTTCATGGCCAATAACTCCCGATTACCCACGTCATAATTACGTTCAGTAGGAGAAAATTTTCGAGAGAAAAAGGCACAAGGGTTACTTTTAGAGGTCTCTGGATCTTTTTGGGACAAAACGGCACCTGCCCCAATTTCAGAGGCATCAACCGCCACCTGAAATGGCAGAGAAACATCAGGCTGCCGTAGAACAGGAGCAGAAGTGAATCTCTGCTTAAGTTCCTGAAATGCAGAGACTGCCTCAGGAGGCCAATTCACCACATCAGAACCCTTTCTGGTCAAATCAGTTAATGGTTTAACAATAACCGAGAAATTACCAATAAATTTACGATAAAAATTGGCAAAACCCAAAAATCTCTGAAGAGCCTTTAATGAAGTAGGTTGGACCCAATCACAGATGGCCTGAACCTTGACCGGGTCCATTTCAATAACAGATGGGGACAAAATGAATCCCAGAAATGAGATCTTCTGTACGCCAAAAAGACACTTTGATCCCTTCACATACAGAGCATTATCCCTCAAAATCTGGAACACAGTCCGAACATGTTTCACATGAGAGTCCCAGTCATTAGAAAAAATCAAGATATCATCCAAATAAACAATCAGAAATTTGTCCACAAAATCCCTGAAAATGTCATTCATGAAGGACTGGAAGACGGAAGGGGCATTAGTGAGCCCAAAGGGCATCACTAGGTACTCAAAATGCCCTTCAGGGGTATTGAATGCCGTCTTCCATTCATCCCCGTGCTTAATGCGAATAAGTTTATACGCCCCCCTGAGGTCAAGCTTGGTAAACCAAGTAGCGTTTTTCACCCTGGAAAACAGGTCAGAAATCAAGGGTAACGGGTATTGATATTTCACAGTAATATTGTTCAAGAGACGATAATCAATACACGGCCTTAATGAACCATCTTTTTTGGCCACAAAGAAAAAACCGGCACCTAAGGGTGAAGAGGATGGTCTGATATGACCCTTCTCCAATGATTCCTTGATATAAGACCGCATAGCGTCATGTTCAGGTACAGACAAGTTAAAAAGGCGACCTTTAGGGAATTTACTACCCGGCACTAATTCAATAGCGCTGTCATAGCTCCTATGGGGAGGTAAGGATGCAGATTTACTTTCACTAAACACATCAGAAAAATCAAACAAAAAGTCAGGAACATCCTGAGCCTGGGGGGAGGCAGAAAAAACAGGAGTGTTGGTATTAACACATTGGCAGCCCCAACTGGTTACAGACACAGATTTCCAATCCAAAACAGGATTATGAGACTGTAACCAAGGGAAACCCAGCACGATAATGTCATGCAGATTATATAGAACCAAAAATTTGCAGCACTCCTGGTGATCAGGTTCAACCCTCATTATCACCTGAGTAGAAAACTGGGGTTTATTCTCAGCCAAAGGGGTAGAATCGATCCCCAGTAAAGGAATAGACTTCTGTAGGGGTATCAAGGGAAACCCACAACGTTTAGCAAAATCATAATCCATCAGGTTAATAGCTGCTCCAGAATCAACGAAAGCCTGAGCAGAAAATGAGGACAGAGAGCATATCAGAGTGACAGTTAATAAAAACTTAGTCTGAACACTACCCAAGACAACTGAGCGTGCAAAACGTCTTCCCCGCTTAGGGCAGACTGAAATAGCATGAGAGGCATCACCACAGTAGAAACATAACCTATTGCGCTTTCGAAACTCATGACGCTGTGCCCCAGACACCACTCCATCACACTGCATGGGCTCAGCAGCTGGCTCACAAGGCAACACCACTCCACGCATACTTCTCCGCTCACGCAAACGTCTGTCAATTTGAATCGCTAATGACATAGAATCATTGAGACCAGAGGGGACAGGGAATCCCACCATAACATCCTTTACATTATCCGACAGACCCTTCCGGAAAAGGGCCGCCAAAGCGTCGTCATTCCATTTGGTCAGGACTGCCCACCTACTGAATCTCTGACAGTATAACTCAGCGTCATCAAGCCCCTGATTTAATGCCAACAAGGCTTTTTCATCTTGATCAGTGACATTAGGCTCATCGTACAATAACCCCAAAGCCTGAAAAAACGCATCAACATCACTCAAAACAGGATCCCCAGGTATCAGGGAAAAAGCCCAATCCTGAGGATCGCCGCGCAGGAGAGAGATGACAATTTGAACCTGCTGCGCTGCGTTTCCTGAGGACTTAGATTTTAAGGCAAAAAACAATTTACAATTATTTTTGAAATTCTGAAACTTAGCTCGATCCCCTAAAAACAAATCTGGCATGGGAATCCTAGGTTCCACAACAGGCAACCCAGCAAGATAGATAGCAATACTCCGAACCTCAGTGGCAAGCTGATCCACACGGCCAGACAACTGTGCAAACTCCATTGGGAAAAAAGATCCTCCCCAGCACCCAGAGATACAGAGGGAAAAAAAAAAAAAAAATGCAACAAACAGAAAAATATCTCTGACAACTCTGACAACCTTTTTTCTATCACAATATTTTTTCCCTTCTGTGAGTACCATACAATTTTCAATTTTTTGGCCGGTGATACTGTTATGTTTCGGTAGCTGAGGAGTGCAGGTAAAAAAGGCAATACACCAGAGCAGTTGGAATCTATGGGATTGCAGTACCCTGACTAACCACCACAACTAGAGGCAGCCGTGGAGCGTTCCTACGTTGGTCCTAGACGCCTCGTCACAGCCTGAGAAACTAACTACACCTAAAGATAGAAATAGGAAAGCTATCTGCCCGGAACAGAACCCCAAAGATAATAGAAAGCCCCCAAACATGTAATGGCGGTTAGACAAGAGGAAATACTGACACAGAAAGAAAATAGAATGAGCAAACGCTGGGGCCCAAACTATCTAAATAGAAAAGGACAGGAAGGGTACTTACTGCAATCCCAGAAAACCCTGAAAAACACCAACTCTACTAATTACAAAATCACCTGAGATCACACGACCTCTACCACCTAAATTAGCTCTCTGGTGTAACAAAATCAAAACAGCAGCCACTGAAAAAACTGGAAAAAGCAAAAGAACAAAACTCAGTGGCTGAACTAAACTGAGAAGGGAGAAGCCCCCGGAGGGGACCCAGAAGGCCCCCAAAGAAGTGCAGGACAAAATGCAAAAATATAGCAACAACACAAAAGAAGAAAAATTCTTATCTGGTAGCAGGAGATGCAGACACGACACAGCAGGCTACAAGGGAAACTGGAATGAAAGATTCAGACCAGAACAATTGATCACCGGCAACCCTGATGGGAAAATGACTCCCTTATATAAGACCAGTCAGTAACACCTGATTCCCAGTGCTCACAATCTTCACTAGTACCGCTTGTAACCACCAGAGGGAGCCTCTGCTCAGAACTCATCTCAAACCCATTCAAAACACCCGCATCCTGTCACCAGATGATTATATCACCCATTCCGACACACCCCGCTCCTGTCACCAGCTGATTATATCACCCATTTCGACACAACCTCCTCCTGTCAGCCGCTGATTATATCAGCCATTCCGACACACCCGCCTCCTGTCACCCGCTGATTATATCACCCATTCCGACACACCCACCTCCTGTCGCCCCACTGATTATATCACCCATTCCGACACACCCGCCTCCTGTCGCCCGCTGATTATATCACCCATTCTGACACACCCACCTCCTGTCACCCCGCTGATTATATCACTCATTCCGACAGTCGCCTCCTGTCGCCCGCTGATTATATCAGCCATTCCGACACACCCGCCTCCTGTCACCCCTGATTATATCACCCATTCCGACACACCCGCCTCCTGTCACCAGCTGATTATATTACCCATTCCGACACACCCGCCTCCTGTCACCAGCTGATTATATCACCCATTCCGACACACCCGCCTCCTGTCACCAGCTGATTATATCACCCATTCCGACACACCCGCCTCCTGTCACCCGCTGATTATATCACCCATTCCGACACACCCTCCTCCTGTCACCCGCTGATTATATCACCCATTCTGACACACTCGCCTCCTGTCACCAGCTGATTATATCACCCATTCCGACACACCCGCCTCCTGTCACCAGCTGATTATATCACCCATTCCGACACACCCGCCTCCTGTCACCAGCTGATTATATCACCCATTCCGACACACCCGCCTCCTGTCACCAGCTGATTATATCACCCTTTCCGACACACCCGCCTCCTGTCACCCGCTGATTATATCACCCATTCCGACACACCCTCCTCCTGTCATCCGCTGATTATATCACCCATTCTGACACACTCGCCTCCTGTCACCAGCTGATTATATCACCCATTCCGACACACCCGCCTCCTGTCACCAGCTGATTATATCACCCATTCCGACACAACCTCCTCCTGTCAGCCGCTGATTATATCAGCCATTCTGACACACCCGCCTCCTGTCACCCGCTGATTATATCACCCATTCCGACACACCCGCCTCCTGTCGCCCCGCTGATTATATCACCCATTCCGACACACCCGCCTGCTGTCACCAGCTGATTATATCACCAATTCCGACACACCCGCCTCCTGTCACCAGCTGATTATATCACCAATTTTCCGACAAACCCGCCTCCTGTCACCAGCTGATTATATCACCCATTCCGACACACCCCGCTCCTGTCACCAGCTGATTATATCACCCATTTCGACACACCCTCCTCCTGTCACCCGCTGATTATATCACCCATTCCGACACACCCGCCTCCTTTCGCCCCGCTGATTATATCACCCATTCCGACACACCCGCCTCCGGTCGCCCGCTGATTATATCACCCATTCTGACACACCCGCCTCCTGTCACCCGCTGATTATATCACCCATTCCGACACACCCTCCTACTGTCACCCGCTGATTATATCACCCATTCTGACACACTCGCCTCCTGTCACCAGCTGATTATATCACTCATTCCGACACACCCGCCTCCTGTCACCAGCTGATTATATCACCCATTCCGACACACCCGCCTCCTGTCACCCGCTGATTATATCACCCATTCCGACACACCCTCCTCCTGTCACCCGCTGAATATATCACCCATTCTGACACACTCGCCTCCTGTCACCAGCTGATTATATCACCCATTCCGACACACCCGCCTCCTGTCACCAGCTGATTATATCACCCATTCCGACACACCCGCCTCCTGTCACCAGCTGATTATATCACCCATTCCGACACACCCGCCTCCTGTCACCAGCTGATTATACACCCATTCCGACACACCCGCCTCCTGTCACCCGCTGATTATATCACCCATTCCGACACACCCTCCTCCTGTCATCCGCTGATTATATCACCCATTCTGACACACTCGCCTCCTGTCACCAGCTGATTATATCACCCATTCCGACACACCCGCCTCCTGTCACCAGCTGATTATATCACCCATTCCGACACACCCTCCTCCTGTCAGCCGCTGATTATATCAGCCATTCTGACACACCCGCCTCCTGTCACCCGCTTATTATATCACCCATTCCGACACACCCGCCTCCTGTCGCCCCGCTGATTATATCACCCATTCCGACACACCCGCCTCCTGTCACCAGCTGATTATATCACCAATTCCGACACACCCGCCTCCTGTCACCAGCTGATTATATCACCTATTCCGACACACCCCGCTCCTGTCACCAGCTGATTATATCACCCATTCCGACACACCCGCCTCCTTTCGCCCCGCTGATTATATCACCCATTCTGACACACCCACCTGTCGCCCGCTGATTATATCACCCATTCCGACATACCCGCCTCCTTTCGCCCCGCTGATTTTATCACCCATTCCGACACACCCCCTCCTGTCGCCCTCTGATTATATCACCCACTCCGACACACCCTCCTCCTGTCACCCGCTGATTATATCACCCATTCTGACACACCCGCCTCCTGTCACCAGCTGATTATATCACCCATTCCGACACACCCGCTTCCTGTCACCAGCTGATTATATCACCCATTCCGACACACCCGCCTCCTGTCACCAGCTGATTATATCACCCATTCCGACACACCCCGCTCCTGTCACCAGCTGATTATATCACCCATTTCGACACACCCTCCTCCTGTCAGCCGCTGATTATATCAGCCATTCCGACACACCCGCCTCCTGTCACCCGCTGATTATATCACCCATTCCGACACAGCCGCCTCCTGTCGCCCCACTGATTATATCACCCATTCCGACACACACCCGCCTCCTGTCGCCCGCTGATTATATCACCCATTCTGACACACCCACCTCCTGTCACCCCGCTGATTATATCACTCATTCCGACACAGTCGCCTCCTGTCGCCCGCTGATTATATCAGCCATTCCGACACAACCCGCCTCCTGTCACCCGCTGATTATATCACCCATTCCGACACACCCGCCTCCTGTCACCAGCTGATTATATTACTCATTCCGACACACCCGCCTCCTGTCACCAGCTGATTATATCACCCATTCTGACACACCAGGCTCCTGTCACCAGCTGATTATATCACCCATTCCGACACACCCCGCTCCTGTCACCAGCTGATTATATCACCCATTCCGACACACCCGCCTCCTTTCGCCCCGCTGATTATATCACCCATTCCGACACACCCGCCTCCTGTCGCCAGCTGATTATATCACCCATTCTGACACACCCACCTGTCACCCGCTGATTATATCACCCATTCCGACACACCCGCGTAATGTCACCAGCTGATTATATCACCCATTCCGACACACCCGCCTCCTGTCACCCGCTGATTATATCACCCATTCCGACACAGCCGCCTCCTGTCGCCCCACTGATTATATCACCCATTCCGACACACCCTCCTACTGTCACCCGCTGATTATATCACCCATTCTGACACACTCGCCTCCTGTCACCAGCTGATTATATCACCCATTCCGACACACCCGCCTCCTGTCACCAGCTGATTATATCACCCATTCCGACACACCCGCCTCCTGTCACCAGCTGATTATATCACCCATTCCGACACACCCCGCTCCTGTCACCAGCTGATTATATCACCCATTTCGACACACCCTCCTCCTGTCAGCCGCTGATTATATCAGCCATTCCGACACACCCGCCTCCTGTCACCCGCTGATTATATCACCCATTCCGACACACCCGCCTCCTGTCGCCAGCTGATTATATCACCCATTCTGACACACCCACCTGTCACCCGCTGATTATATCACCCATTCCGACACACCCGCCTCCTTTCGCCCCGCTGATTATATCACCCATTCCGACACACCCGCCTCCTGTCGCCCGCTGATTATATCACCCATTCTGACACACCCGCCTCCTGTCACCCGCTGATTATATCACCCATTCCGACACACCCTCCTACTGTCACCCGCTGATTATATGCAGAGAAAATATATCGTCTCACAACTGTGGTGGTGCACAAGTAGGTGATTAGCCCAATATAGTGAATAGAAAACTTGGCACTCAACTTTGTAATATTGGTATATCCAGTTTTATTGCAGTCATAGTACACGTGGGTACAAGATGGAAACGTTTCGGTCCAACATGGACCTTCATCAATCTGACGGCAATATAGAACAAAATGAAAATAACAAATAATAAATAATAAATAATAAATGACGAAAAAAAAGGGGGGAGGGGTGAAAGAAGGTTACCATAGGTACCAGATAGAGACCCCACGGTTTTTTAACCAAATTTAGGAATAGGCATGAGGCATAAAGTAAATAAATGAAAAGAAAAGGAAAAAGAAAAAAGTTCAGATACCTACCCGACTGCTGATAGGTAGATTTTTGCTCTTAATGTAAGATATATAGACTGTATGTCTATGGGGAGAAGAAATTGAAGAACTTAAATGTATAGGAGGTGCCCACTCAGAATATAGGTGTATAGATCATACACCTATATTCTGAGTGGGCACCTCCTATACATTTAAGTTCTTCAATTTCTTCTCCCCATAGACATACAGTCTATATATCTTACATTAAGAGCAAAAATCTACCTATCAGCAGTCGGGTAGGTATCTGAACTTTTTTCTTTTTCCTTTTCTTTTCATTTATTTACTTTATGCCTCATGCCTATTCCTAAAATTGGTTAAAAAACCGTGGGGTCTCTATCTGGTACCTATGGTAACCTTCTTTCACCCCTCCCCCCCTTTTTTTTCGTCATTTATTATTTATTATTTATTATTTGTTATTTTCATTTTGTTCTATATTGCCGTCAGATTGATGAAGGTCCATGTTGGACCGAAACGTTTCCATCTTGTACCCACGTGTACTATGACTGCAATAAAACTGGATATACCAATATTACAAAGTTGAGTGCCAAGTTTTCTATTCACCCGCTGATTATATCACCCATTCTGACACACTCGCCTCCTCCTGTCCCCGCTGATTATATCACCCATTCTGACACACTCGCATCCTGTCAC